>JAAAKG020056640.1:0-18068 GCA_010014905.2 Druon quercuslanigerum | reverse complement strand
TCGCTCTTTTCAGTACGTTGTGTACAGAAATATTACTTATGTTATGCTCTTGAGCAACTCTGCGGATGGAAGTATGCTGATTTTCAGTAAATGATAGCAAAACATCTAGTGACTTCTCCTTATTTGTTGCTGACGTTGGTCTGCCTGATCTAGGTAAATCTCTAACAGTGCCGTGATTATTGAACCGTCTAACTGTATTTTGAACGGTGGAGAATGCAATGTGAGTTCTACCAACCCTAAATTTTTCATTAAAAAGACTCATTACTGTCCTGTAAGATCTTCCCATTGCACCCCAACCTCTCATCATAAGAATTGTTGTTCTTTCTGTTTCAGTGAGGTTTTGCATTTTGACTTCACGAATTAGTCTTTTCTCAAATTTCAATCAGAATCAAGAAGGTTACACTTACGTATAACGTAGATAAACGCAGCGACTAAGAGGCCGAAAAATGTCTTGTTTACGTTCTGAGCTTCTTCCAAACAATTCTGTGGACAACCGAGACTGGAATCGGACTGGAAGCCTTGCTTATTGAAGTATCAATTTACAATAACGAAGCTGAAACTTGTAACAACACTCGTACTCCCGTCAGATTCCAGTCTAGGTTGTCCACGGAATTGCTCGGAAGGTGCTCGGAACTTAAAGAAGCCATTGTTCGGCCTCTGAGTCGCTGTGTTTATCTGCGTTATAAGTTTAACCTTCTTGATTCTGTTTGAAATTTGAGTAAGGGCTAGTCCGTAAATTCACAACTGTATTCCTCGTTAAAAGTTACTCAAAGAATGACCTCGACCTTTTTTGTAAACCCCTGAAGTAAAGCAGTACAGATTGATCCCAATCCATAAACTGAGTACATGTTTGGACGTACAATTTTCCGCTCTTTCGATTGCCGTTGTCAAAAATAGAGGTTCCCATTTAAAAAAACAAAATTGACCTTGAAATAACCTTGAAGATCAAGTTCAAGGTCAAATTCCAGGTCACAACTGGATTCCTCGTTAAAAGTTACTTTAAGAATGACCTTGACTTTTTTGAAAAAATATTTACCTGGAGAGATATTTAGGTATATCGAGACTTTTTTTAACACCCTGTAGATGCCTCTGTACTCGACAACGCGACAGTGCGCTGCAGTTTCGAAGTGCTTTGAAGGTATCGCAGAATGCGTTTAGCTGCAGTTCAATGATCCTTTCCATTTGAATTGTTGAACTGGCTCAGGCAATTGACTGCATAAGTTATTTCTGGTCTTGTAGCTACAAAGGAATACATCATACTAACTATGAGTATCCTAAAAGGATAAATTACATGTTCTTTCGATGATTCTTCGAGTTTCTTTAATTTCGTTCCCAGATTTATCCGTGTTACAGCTGATTTTCAGTTCTCCAGTTCAAACTTCTTGAGAATTTCTTCAATGAAATTCCACCCCTAAACAGTGCTTAACCTTTCCCAGATCTTTTCTTTGAAATTGTTTTCCGAATTTTTGTTTGAAGCTTGAGAACTAGCTGGAACTATATGAAAAGAACAACATGTCATCGACATAAATGGCAACGATTAAGATCTTACCTCCAGATTTTTCCAAGTAGATGCAAGCATCTGCGTTTAGTCGTTTTAATCCAAGGACACCAAGTTCCTTATCTAGTTTCACATACCACTGTTAACCAGCTTGCTTTAAACCTTAAAGGGCTTTCCTCATTAAACAAACTTGGCAGCTACTTTGAATTCTTTGTAGCACTTCTGATGCGCTTCTCCTTAAATCTACTTCTTGGTTCTTCAATTTTTTCTTCGTGCTTATTTCAGACAGCATTTATCCAAATAATTCAGTCATTTCTCTCCAAAACATTTTTAGGTATGAAATTCTTAAATTTCTTCTTCGGCAGAAAATTGTCGATAAACTCAACATTCCTCGTAATTTGGACCTTCTTATCATCAGTGAGCCACATGTGTAACCTTTAGACTCTTCAATGTATCCTAGAAATAAGCACTTATATGCACGGACCGGAAATTTTCCCTTTCTAGGTGTTTTATCCAGTGAAAATCCTTTACTTCCTAAACTTTTTATTCAGGACTCTATTTAGAATTCTAGAAGGGCATCCATTTCTTAAGCCGTTTGCAGTCGACACCGCATCAGCCCAAAACGAGGTTGGCAGATTTGAGGAGATCAAAAGACACCTGGACATTTCCAACAGCGTACCACAATTTTAGAGGTATTGGTCTAAATTACGATTGTGATACTCTTTACCATTGTCGGATTGCACACACTCTATTCGCCTTCCTGCCAGTTTCTCCACCATTCTTTAAAATCTCTTGAATGCTTCTGACAGCTCACTCTTCGATTTAAGGAACTTCACGACGCACCAACGTGTAGCGTCATCGACTAACGTCACGAAGTATTTCACCCCACTTAGAGATTGTGTGCGCATCGGCCCGCACAGATCCGTATGTATTACTCAAGTATACTCAAGTAGCCCCGTCTTTCGTGTCGAGCTTTTCGAAAAAGGCCTTTGCGCTTACCTTCCCACCACACAGGTTTCACACACTCGGAGTTTCTCGTTTTCTGAACACTTTATCCCTTGTGTTTTCCTTATGCAATTCACATCCTTCTCGTTGAAATGCCCCAACTGTCGGTGCCATAATTCCAACATAATGGGGTTATCACTCTCAGACGCAACATTCGCAACTTCCGACGATTCATGTAAATAATACAATCCGTCGAATCTATTTGCGTACAGTTTTTCAACTCCACTTTCATCACGAATCACAGCTGAAATTTTTTGAATGTTACTACGTATCAATTGTCGCAGATTTTCCCCACTGACAGCAAGTGAGTTATCAAATCAGATACGTGCAAAGTATTATACAATTTCAGGGAATTTACTTGATTACAATTGGTAACCAATAGTTTGACTGTACCTCTGGATTCAATGTTAGTGGTAGCACTACTTGCTAAACTCAGCTTCTCACTTTCGCATTTTTCACTGTGAACAAACTTCTTCTTATCACTGCACATATGCGAGATGCAGCCACTGTCGAGACACCATTTTGTTTTTGGCGGGGAACATTTAGTTTTCAACGCAGACTCCTGGCTCATAGTTATCAGAAAACCCATTTCCTCTATTTTAGCCGAGCTTTCCGATAATTTGTTAACTTTCATGTTACATTCCACAGATTTATGTCCAGCCTGCCTACACTTGTGACATTTGAATGGAAAAGGTTTTTCTGTCTGCTGTCCTTTTCCAGGTTTCATTCCCTGTTCTAACTGTTTCGAATTTCTTGCATCGCTCTCCTCGATGATCTTTATTTTTAGATCTCCAGCAGTCTTGGTTAATTGCCACCTCCACCTGGTTACAAACATCCTGACCTTCCGCCACCTTGTGCAATGTCAGTTTTTTTTAAAAAGTTGTTTTTCGAGTGGGCCCTTTAGATTAGTAGATGGCGTGCAGCTTCATACACACAAGAATTCGCGGTATCCAGTCCGAGTGTGCTCTCCTGTCCGCGATGTTCCATGCGTTTGCTGCAGTTATGGAAACAGCATTTTCAAGTCCTTGGACGATCTCCGATTTCATCTTTTCGCCGCTTACATAATTCCAAGCATCATTCTTCACTAGTAACGCTTTCACTTGTAGTTTGCACGTATCCAAGTTATCCTTTGCAGGGGCTTCGATATGCGTCGAGTGCGTGGAACATATCTCACAAAAATTTCTGAAATCCGCACGCTTCCTCTTGAACTGAATGACACCACTTCCGGCACAAATTCTTTTTCGTCATTTTCAATCCCGATCGCGAACGCGACGACCTGCGTCTATAACCTGTGGGACCTAGAAGGAAAATTGCGATCAATGGAATATAACCCGATTACTATAAATGACACTTTATTGGAACAGGCAGTTAACGACCTGACAACTCGATGATTCTCGAGAGACGAACAAGTCTTATGTCGTAGACAAATAAACTAAAAATACCATACGTAGATGGCAGCACACAGCACACAGGGCTGTAGCTTGTAAATAGTCTAATGTCCAACAATAACCACTCAAAACTCACGCAATAGTCATAAATGCTTTCGATATGCGTTTCGACCACTTTTTGATGTTTTCGAATTCATGTTAATTGTTTTCATTCTGTGGAATTATTTGAATATCTTTAGATTTTTCAAGTTCAAATATTTATTATTATTTAAAATTAAAATCAACGACCTAAAATTAAAACTTCATTTAAATTCTATACATATTTGAATATTTTTAAATTATTTAAATTCTTTGGAACGATTTGGAATTATTTTACATTTTTTGAATTCTTTTTCATTTGTTTAGTTATTTGAATTCTTTTATATATTTAGACTTTTTAAATTTTTGAATACTTTTCCTTGAACACTCCTTGAATACTTTTCGATTCTTTATATTTCTGAATTTTTTTTTCATTCTTTGTATTCTTTTAATTTCTTTTGAATTCTTTCAAAACAGCTGAATTTGCTTGAATTCTGTGTATTCTTTAGAATTATCGGCAATCTGTTGCATTGATTTCATGCTTTTTTTTTTGAATTATTGGAATTTAAAAATTAAAAATTGTTTAACATCAATATTACGACTGAAAATTAGGTTGATTTTGGTTTAGTTCTTTGAATACATTTGGATTCTTTGTATGCTTTTGAATACTTTTGAATTAACTGCATTCTTTAAAATCCATTCCAAATTCTTCGGATAGCAAATAAAGAATTCTTTTAAATACTTTTGAATTTTCGGAATCCTTTATAATTCATTCAAATTGTACCGCATGCATTTCAATTCTTTGAACACTTAGGAACTCTTTCAGTACTTTTGTTTTCTCTCGAATTCTTTTAATACTTTAGAGTTAGTTGTATCCTTTTGAATTGTTTTCATGTTTAATTTTTTTTAAATTCTTTTATTTCAAAAATTCAGCCCAACTTAAAATTAAAATAAATAATTTAATATTGTACAAAATTCATTAGATTGGAAAGATATAAGTCTGAATTAGTCAACATCCAGCTACTGAAGGCAAGGGACCGGTCAGTGAAGGCAGATATAAGCAAGTGTTAATGAATACACAGAAAATAAAGGCAAGCCATGGGAAGAGTTAATCAATACCTAGCCAAAGAAGTCAAGACATGAGCAGGAGTTAGTGAATATCCAGCCCATGAAGACAAAGAATGAGCAAGAGTTAGTCAATGTCCAGCCAATCAAGGCAAGACATGAGCAAAAGTCAGTCCATATCCAGCCAATTAAGGAAAGATATGAGCCGCAGTTAGTCAACATCCATACGATAAAGGCAAGACATGATCATGTGTTAGTCAACATCCAGCCAGTGAAGGCAAGGCATGAGAAAGAGTCAGTCAATACACAGCCTATAAAGGCAAGACATGAGCAAGAGTTTGTGAATACCCAGTCAATGAAGGCCAAACGTGAGCAAGAGTTGCTAAATATTCAGACAATAAAGACAAAAATTGAGCAAGAGTTTGTCAATATCCAGCCAATGAGATTAAGACATGAGCAAGAGGTAGTAAATATCAATCTAATGAAGGAAAGACTTAAGCAATAGATAGTCAATATTCGGCCAATGAAGGCAAAAATGAACAAGAGTTAGTCAATATCCAGCGAATAAAGTTAAGACAATAGCAAGAGTTAATCAATATCCAGCCAGTGAAACCAAGACATGAGGGAGATTTAGTCAATACACAGCCTATAAGGGCAAGACATGAGCAAGAGTGAATCAATATCCATCAAATAAATACAAGACATGAGCAGGACGTAGTCAATATCTGGCCAAAGAAGGCAATACATGAGCAAGCCTTATACAATATTGTTCCAATGAAGGCAACGCACGAGCAAGAGTTAGTTAATATTCAGACTATAAAGACAAGAAACTAGCAAGAGTGAATCAATATCCAGCAAATAAATACAAGACATGAGCAGGACTTAGTCAATACCTGGCCAATGAAGGTGAGACATGAGCAAGAATCAGTTAATACTCAGCCAATGAAGGCAAGATGTAAGAGCGAGTCGTTTAATACCCAGTCAATAAAGGTAAGACATGAGAAAGAGTTAGTTAATAACAAGCTAAAAAAGAAGGCCATGTGAAGGAGTTAGTCAATATCCAGTTAAAGAAGTCACGACTCTAGCAAGAGTTAATCAATATTCTGCTAATAAAGGCACTACATGAGCATGACTTAGTCCATATCTGGCCAAAGAAGGTAGGACATGATCATGAGTTATTCCATTCCTACCCAATGAATGCAAGATATGAACAAGAGTTAGTAAATGCCCAACAAATGTAGGCAAGTGATGAGCAAGAGATATACAATATTCAGCCAATAAAGCCAAGATATGAGCAAGAGTCGTTCAGTACACAGCTATGAAGGCAAGACACGAACAAGAGTTATTCAATATCTAGCTAATGACGCAAAGACATGGGCGCGAGTTACTCCATATCCAGCCAATTAACGCAAGACTTGAGCAAGATTTATTCAATAGGCAAGACATGAACAGGAGTAATTCAGTGAGAGCATGGCATGAGCCATTGTTAGCCAATACCCAGTTAATAAAGCCAAAACATGAGCAAGAGTCGTTCAGTACATAGCCATGAGGGCAAGACATGAACAAGAGTTATATAATATTTATTTAATATCCAGCCAATGAAGTCAGATAGGAATGAGAGCTAATCAATATCTGGGCAACGCATTTAAAGCATGAGCCAGAGTTAGTCAATACCCAGCCAATAAAGGCTACACAAAAACATCAGTAATATAATATCGAGCCAATAAAGACAAGATATGAATAAGAGTTAGTCAATACTTAGCCCTTGTAGTCAAGACATAAGCACGAGTCGTTCAAAACCCAGCAAATGTAGGTAAGCAATGGGCAGGAATCATTTAATATCCAGCCAATGAAGGGAAAACATAAGCAAGAGTTATTAAATACCCAGTCATTGAAAGCAGAGTAAAGGGACTAGCAAGAGGTAGTCAATCTCCAACTAATAATGGCAAGGGATGAGCAGGACTTTGTCAATATCTGGCCAATGAATGCAAGACAGGAAACAGAGTTAGTCGATATTCCGCCAGTAAAGGTCAGGCATGTGCAAGGGTTAGTCAATACCCAGTCAATAAATGCAAGGCATGAGCAGCACTTATTCAGTATCCAGCAAATGCAAGCAATACATGATATGGACTTACTCAATATTCAGCCACTGAAGGCAAGACATAAGCAAGAGTTGGTCAACACCCAGCCAATGAAGTCAAGACATGTGCAGGAGCTAGTCAATATCCAGCTAATAAAGGCAAGACATAAGGAGGATGTAGTCAATATCTGGCCAATGCGGGCAGGAGAGGAGCAAGAGTTAGACAATGTCTCGCCAGTGAAGGAAAGGCATGAGGAAGAGTTATTCAATATGCAGCCAATTAAGCTTAGACATGAGCAGGACTAAGTCAATAGCAGTCGAATAAAGATAATACACGTGCTACACAAAAAAAGAGCAATTTAATACCGAGCCAATAAAGGCAAGATATGAACAAGAGAAACACAAGAGAAAGAGTTATTCAATAGCCAGACAACAAAGGCCAGACCTGAGCAAGAGCTATTTAATATCTAGCCAATTAAGGCAAGACATGAGAAAGAGTAATTCAATAGCCAGCCAATGAAGGGCAGACATGAGCAGGACTTAGTCAATATCCAGCGAATATAGTCAAGACACTAGGAAGGGTTAGTCAATATCCAGTCAAGAGAGTAAAGCCACTAGCAAGAGGTAGTCAATATCCAACTAATAATTGCATGGTATGAGCAGGACTTTGTCAATATCTGGCCAATGAAGGCAAGACAGGGAAAAGAGTTAGTCAATAGCAGTCGAATAAAGACAATACACGTGCAGGACTTATTCAATATCCAGCCTATGAAGAGAAGATATGAGCCAGGGTTAGTCAATACCCAGCCAATAAAGACAATGCAGGGGCAAGAGTTAGTAAATTTCCGGCTAATGAATGTAAGGCATGAGCAGCACTTGTCAGTATCCGGTCAATGAATGCAAGACATGAGCAGGACTTAGTGAGTATCCGGACAATGAAGGGAATAAATTAGAAGAACTTAACAAATATTGGGCAAACAATGGAAATACATGAGCAACAGTTAGTCAAAACCCAGATAATGAATGCAAGACATGAGCAAGTGTTATTATTATTATTCAGCATCCTGCCACTAAAGTTTGGATATGTTCACGACCTAGTCCATATCCAGCCAATAAAATTAATGCACAAGCGAGAGATAGACATTAACCAGTCAATGTGGGCAAGAAAGGTGTAAGAGTTAGTCAATATCCAGTCAATAAATTCAGGACACATGAAAGTATTAGTCAATATCCAGCAAATAAAGTCAAGACATAAGCAGTACTTAGTCCAATTCCAGCAAATAAAGGCAGGGCATTAGCAAGAGTTGGGCAACACCCAGCCAATATGGGCAATACATGTGCAAGAGTTATTCAATGCCCAGAGAATAAATGCAAGACATGAACAAGAGTCGTTTCTTATCTATCCAGTGACGTCAAGATATGTGCGAGAGTTACTAAATGTCCAGCCAATGAAGGCAAGATATGAACAAGAGTCGTTTATTATCTAGCCGATGAAGGCAAGACATGTGCGAGATTTACTTAATATCCAGCCAATGAAGGCAAGACATGAGCAAGAGTAATTCAATAACCAGCCAATTATGGCAAGATATTAACATATATAGCCAGCTAATAAAGGCATGTCGCGAGAAAGAGTTATTCAATACCCAGCTAATAAAGGCAAGAGATGGGTAATACTCAGTGTATATCTGGTCAACGAAGGAAAGAAATCATCATGAATTATTCAATACTCAGACAAAAAATGCAAGACGCGAGCAAGAGTTGGTCAACATCAATATCCAGCGAATAAACTCAAGACATTAGAAAGAGTTAGACAATATCTAGCCAATAGAGTTAAGACACTAGCAATTGAGGCCAATTAAGGCAAGTAATGAGCAAGAATTATTAAATATCGGGACATAGTCAATATCCAGCCACTGAAGGCAAGACACGAGCAGGACTTAGTCAAGGTCTGGCTGATGAAGGCCAGAAATAAGCAGGAGATTTGACAACAGCTATCCAACTAAGGCAATACATGAGCAAGAGATAGTTAATATCCAGCTAATAAAGTCCAGACCCTAGCAAGAGCTAGTCAATATCCAGCTAATAAAGGCAAAACATGAGTAGGAATTAGTTAATATCTGGCCAGTGAAGGCAGGACAGGAGCAATAGTTAGTCAATATCCTGTAACTGAAGCTTGGATATGTGCACGACCAAGTCAATATCCAGACAATGAAATCAATACACAAGCAAGAGATAGACAATATCCAGCCAATGAAGGAAAGAAACAAGCAAGAGTTATTCAAAACCCAGCAAATGAAGACAAGATATGGGCAAGAGTCGTTCAATACCCTGCCAAGGTAGGTAAGACATGAGATCGACTTAGACAATACCCAGCCAATAAAGGCAAGAGATGAGCAGGACTTAGTCAATATCTGACCAATGAAGGCCAGATATCATCATGAGTTATTCAATGCCCAGCTAATCAAGGCTGGACATGCGCAACAGTCATTCAATATCCAGACTGTGAATGGAAGACATGAACAAGAGCTATTCAATGCATAACAAATTAAGGCAAGACATGAGCAAGTGTTAGTCGATACCCAGCCAATGATATATAAATGACTAGCAGGAGCTACTCAATATCCAGCTAATAAAGACAAGACATAAGCAGTACTTAGTCAATATCCAGCCAATAAAGGCAAGACATAAGCAAGATTTGGTCAACAACCAGCCAATATGGGCAAGACATGAGCGAGAGTTATTCAATGCCCAGACAATGAATGCAAGACATGAACAAAAGCTATTCAATACACAACCAATTAAGGCAAGACATCAGCAAGAGTTAGTCGATACCCAGCGAATAAAGTAAAACATGAGCAAGAGCTAGTCAAAATTCAGCTAATAAAGGCAAGACATGAGGAGGAGTTGGTCAATACCCAGGCAATGAAGACAAGACATGTGCAAGAGTTATTCAATACCCAGACAATGAATGCAAGACATGAACAAGTGTTAGTCAATATCCAGCAAATCAAGGCAGGATGTGAGCAAGAGGCCGTCAATATCCAGTCAATAAATTCAAGACACTTGGCAGTGAAGGCAAGAGATAAACAAGAGTTAGTAAATACAAAGCCAATGAAGGCAAGATATGAACAAGAGATAGTCAATACCCAGCGAATGAAGGCAAGTGATGAGAACGAGTGAATAAAGTCAAGACAATAGCAAGGTTTAGTAAGTTTCCAGTTAATAAAGGCAAGACATGCGCAGGACTTATTCAATATTTGTATAAGGAAGGCAAGGCATGAGCAATAGTTAGTCAATATTCAGCTAATAAAAGCAATCCATGATAAGGACTTGTTCCATATTTGGCCATTGAAGGCAAGACACGAGGGACATGAGCAAGAGTTAGTCAATATCCTGCCAATGAAGTTAGGACATGTGCAGAACCTAGTCAATATTCAGCCAATGAAATGAATGCACAAGCAAGAGTTGGTCAATATCCAACCAATAAGGGGAAAAGTGTGCAGGACTTAGTCAATATCCGGTCAATGAATGCAAGACATGAGAAAGAGTTAGACAATACCAGGCAATGAATGCTAGACATGAGCAGGACTAAGTCAATAACGGGTGAATGGAATCAAGACATATTTCCCTTTTTCGTTTTATTTAATCTGTATGAGCAAAGCCTATACATGTAAAAAGAAATTCCAGTTATCATTTCTGATTTCTTGGCAGTAAATTTCCAAACAGGCTTGAAATCCTGGCAAGAAACTAGATGACCCCCTTACTTTTTTTTAATGGTTTCGTGTCGATAGTTACGGCCATTCCTGCCCTTCTCCTCTGAAAAACTGCATGGACCAACTGTTCTAGGAAGGCTGACAACGGATGGACTGAACCGAGAGTTTGACGTACAACTTGAGGTTAAAAGTGACAACTTAAAATTATAAAAAATTCATTGGAGTTCTTTTAATACTTTATGATTCTTTAAATTATTTAAATTATTTTAAGCCTTTCGAATTCTTCTGATTCTTTTTAAAAAAACTAAGTATTAGTTAAGATTCAAATTAGAAACCTAAAATAAAAAATGAATTTGAATTTCATAAATACCTTTGGATCATTTAAATTCTTTGAATTCTAAAATTGAGTATTACTGCCTTCTGGCTTCTATGGTTACTTTTGAATTTTCAGAATACTTTCAATTCTGTTGAGTTGAGCCTGGTTGAGAGTGAAACATTTCTGAATTAACTTATAAATTGTAAACGATAAACGTATGGCAAACATGACACTTCTTCAAGTGTATATTTCGATATATAAGTATATAAGTATATGAGTATATTTCGGTGTAATATGAGGCACCGGATAATATCATACACGGAGTAGTTTTACACATGGAATAATGTGGCTGATAGGTATGTGTGGTATTTAGTGATGCGCAAAATAGAGTCCATGCTTTTGGAAGGGGCATCATCTGAAAAAACAGAAATGAATATGGTTATTCATATTGGACTTTTGGTAATATTGGGCGCCATGTAAATTAATATAAGCGAAAATTTCTAATACTATCCAATATGACATATGAAAATTGTAAAAACAAAAGCGAGTTAGCTCAACATTACCAGTGTGAGTTTTTTCTGATCGCTGATACCAAACTTAAAGCCTAAATTTCAAGATTCAAATAGGCACATCCAATATTGTGGATAAAAAATTCAAGCAAAACAAAAAAAAAACACTTTTTGTGCAAATTGCTTCTTGGTTGTAGTTCAAGACGCTCATTTTAAATTCACAGACAAAATTAAAAAATTCAAAAGAACGAATCGAAATTGTATAGACAAAAACAATTTAACTCAAAGTAGCTGGCTGGAGTTTTTCCTGGATGATCATTTTAAATCGAAAGTCAAATCCCGTTGATTAGGTGTGTAGAGGGGAGCACCCTACATTAGACATCAATTCTTACCTCAATTCTGACGTCATAATCGTAATCAGCGACCCCAAAAACTCCGATGAACGGAGTATCGTGTAAATTATAAAAAAATGTCTGCCAATTGACGTTATTTTGGATGCGCAATTTTGAATGACATCAGAATCGTAATCATATATCACGAAGACCTATGAGTAAATATTGATGACAGGAGTTAGTCCATGAGAAATGGAGTAATAGGAAGGAGGTTATAGATTTTCTAGAACGATCTGGTTGCACTAACCATTATAATTTAGCTCTCCACTCCCGTCCATTAGTATCCAAGGTCTTTTGTTTCATCGTAATTCGCTCAAGTGCCACTCTTCGCCATACAGTTCTTATAAGCTATTTGTCGCTACACTATTCTGTCGTGGCATACCTTTTTAGCTTCCTTACGATTCGCCATTTTTTATTTTGACCAAAACTAATTTATGTATGTAGAACATGGAAATTATTGCCTTAGCGTCTGTGTTAATATTAATAATATTATTCGAATTTTATTTTAGAGTCTCGGGATACAATTCCTGAGCCTGTGAATCTGGAAATTCGTCTTTACTTTTACCGAGGTTCGGATCCTACCTTAAACTGTGAGTCTCTATCATGCAGTTGGTTCTAACTGAGTCCATGGATGATGAGGTGAAAAATCAGGCTGTACCCAACATGTCAAATTATGCGTGCTTCTCTTATTAAATCACTTGATTGCATTGTAAAAATGCGCCCGTAAATTATGCTACATACCGGGACAGCCCCGTGTAGACTATTAAAAAATCCAGCTCTAACCCAATATGCCTTCGACTAATTGGGCTGAAGTGAAAACTAAGCTGTCTTATGTTTTTCAATTTTTCAAAAATAGCAATATATACTAATATTATTAATAATCATAAATAGAATTAACCTTATAATAATGCAATTAGGGAAATCTTTGCTACATGAATTCACTAAATTTTTTTAATGCGTTTATAACTTGCACAGAAAATTTATGTCGAAAAAGCAGTCTACGTAATAATTTTTTAATATCTCTTCAAATATCATCATCCTTTTATCACGCTCACAGGGTACTTTTTTCGCTCTCAAAGGGTAAGAACTCCTAGAAAAATCCCTAACCCTTCCAAAAAATTCTAGTCAAATTTAGGAGAACTTATATCCATTTAAAAAATGTGCCCGACACGCGAGCATTTTTCATCGCGTACTGAACGCGCGAGTCGCAAGTTTGAGCGTGCCTAGGGCGTGTGACTTTTAGCTCCCGCACTGAGCACTCAATAATAGATTTATCTAGCGTTATGCACTCGACCATGTATTTACCTCAGGCTGAATGCTCGGCCTTTTTACTTCGTTCACATTTTTTCACAGAACTTTTAAAATTGAATGTCAAAGCATCGACAACTGTATTTGGTGAGTGTGAATTCTATTTTTTTTAAACTCCTTCGGCTTTATCGAACACATTCTGATCAACTATCTCGTGCTTCGCACTCAAAATTGTCTAAAATGCAAAATTTTCTTTATATAAAATGGAATGTCATTGAAGCTTCTAATGCGTCCCCTAAAGCTTTACATTTTTCTTGCACCTCCTTTCCTATTCTTTTACACACACCCCAAACATTAACTTGGATCCGAACCACCAAGAGGGACAGCTTTAAGTACTTAGAGAACCTTTTTTATCTAGAGGTACGGGTCCCACGACTCTCCAGAGGTGAACAAATCCCTTGCTAGGCCAGTGTTCGCGGCATGGGCCGCCGAGGCTCTTCCAGAGTGCGAGGCAGGAATCGAACCCGCAAGCCGACGGAGTGACTCCAAAGCCTACGCTTTACCCCCACGACCATTTTCCCACCCTACTTGATATAAAATATATTTTATATTTATTTTCACAACTCGGTCCTCATTAGACATTGTATCGGGCTCATTTAGACATTGTAAAAGAAAGTACAAATATTATTTGTCATGATTAGCTTCATACTGGTTCTTTATTTTGCATTAATTTTTATTCACAGCTACCCTGGAAAATGCATCACTTCAATACATTTATATTGTGACAATTCATAATATGCAATGTTATGGAAAAAACGCATTTTCATTTTCTTGTTTTTATAATTAAAAAAAAGTACGCATTCTATCAAAAAGAAACAATTTTCTTACTATACATTCTATTGCAATGTAACAAATTAGTAGCTCTTTTTGAAGCAAGCAACTTTTGTCTTTTAATTTTTTTTCATAGCTTGTTTCGTTTCCCCAAAAATTTAATTCTATCATTTTATTTTATGTTATTACAAAAACACAAGACGTCGTATAGAAAGGTGATTGCTAACTGTAGATCTTTTTTAGAGGCGGAATTTTTATCGATTTATCTTTTTTCTTACCTGCATCGTTTTTCTAAACAACTTTTGTTTATAATATTATTTTTGGCGATTAAAAAAAAAACTATGCATCCTATCAAAAACTCATTATTAAAAAATTTGAAGCTCTTTTTTGGATAAATAAATGGTCTTTGATACATTTTATTGTAAATAGCGTAGTTTTCCATATATTTCGAAATATAGGCGACAGATTTTGTTAACAGTCCGGGGGCTGGGTATGTTTCTGTATACATTCAAGAGGCAAAAGATAAAAAGCAGTTAATCTGATGTATTTTGACGTTTACGTTATTTTGATGTTTTTCTCAAAAAGACAATTTTTTTAATATGGACAATTCTAAGCATAAGATTTCTCTTGTAATTTTTTTGTTAAATGCATATTTACAAAGGTATAAATTTTCAATGTTCAAAATTTGACGATTTTTGCAAACTTTGAGTATCGATTATACTTGACCTATTGAATATTTTTTTAAATTAAAGAAGCAATTTGTTCTTTGAGAGTTCCTCTACCTATTAATTTTATACAACATTGGATTAAACAGCCGGAAGCCTTGTTATCGTAATTTACAAGTAGCGCCTTTTGTGCCCGCGACAGTGCGTTTGCAGTCAATCAATCAATTCTTAATAAATAATTATTTTATTATGTATAAACATTGCTTTATTGTCAACTAAATATCATACACTGTACATACATATCAGAATATATAAGATATCAATATTTTTCTGCTCAGTTTTTTTCATCAGGCTCATTAAATTTATTTTTACATGTATCATTCGTTTGACACAAACAAAAGGAACAACACTTTATTTTGGCTTCTAAACAACAACATGACGTTGTTCGAGTAAAGCAGTACACCGACAATTTGGATCAAATCCGCTCATAGGCGGTAATAATATGTAAACTTTCTTTGGCACCAACAAATTGTCCTGCATATCATATCCATATAACAAAGGATCTAATTTGTCAGCATTTTTGTTCAAACAATTAACTTTATACAAACAGACAAACTTCATACTTACTTCAGTAAGGTCGCGAGTACCTCGCCAGCCCTAAGCGCC
The DNA here is from genome assembly GCA_010014905.2 of Druon quercuslanigerum. NCBI lineage: Eukaryota > Metazoa > Arthropoda > Insecta > Hymenoptera > Cynipidae > Druon > Druon quercuslanigerum. The sequence continues at coordinate 2,614 of JAAAKG020056640.1, read as the reverse complement.
AAACGCACTGTCGCGCGAACGAAAGGCGCTACTTGTAAATTGCGATAAATAGGCTTCCGACTGGTTAATCCAATGTTGCGTATAATGAATAGGTAGAGGAGCTCTCAAAGGAAAAATTGCTTCTTTAATTTAAAAAAAATATTCAATAGATCAAGTATAATCGATACTCAAAGTTTTCAAAAATTGTCAAATTTTGAACATTGAAAATTTATACCTTTGTAAATATGCATTTAACAAAAAAATAAAAAAAAAACTTTTATGCTTAGGATTGTCCATTTTTTTTTTATTTTTCCCGTTGAGAAAAACTACTTTTTCATATTTGTTTAAACAATTGCGTTTTAAACAAAACCCATCTACTTCTCGTATAATTAACCCGTATCATTGGATTCAGCAGGTCAAAATACATAAGATTAACAGATTTTTACCTTTTGCCTCTTGAATGCATACGGAAACATACCCAGCCCCCGGACTATAAATAAAAAGTAAGTGTAAACATGGTAATTAGCCACTGTCATTAGCGACTACACTATAGAACATAAGATAATCACGACACCATTCAACACCGACTATTCCCTCGGTTATATTCTTGTAGAACTTACAAAAAAACAACGTTTTTATTTTCTGGCCTTTTTTCATATTGAACGTTATTTAGGTTACAATATTAATGAGCACTACGAATAGATGTACAGAGAATTTTTTAATATTAAAGAGAATACTTTCAAAATATTGAAAAAGCTCTAACTTTCTGAATTTTTATCAAAAATGGTTGGTTAACGAACTTGAACTGTAGTTAAGGACAATGACATAGTTCACCAAAGGCATATCCATTCTGTCTATTCTTTTGAAAGTAATCGTGCACATGTGCAGATGCATTCGCGAAAACCTGTTTTTCGGGTTCAGAAGGTCCCAATGCGTGAAAAGTTGACAAAAAAAGGTGGGGGGTTGAAATTGTACACAAAACTTCTCTGATGATAATGGTTAAAGTCAAAACAATCTCATTGATTTTCGTAGAAATGAATCAATTTAGAGGAATCCAAGTTAAACCAGAAGAAGGGAAAACTATTTAAAAATACAAAAAAGACCATTAAATTCAGTAACTATTAAAATAGCCTAGAAAAATGCAAGGCAAATTAATAGGATTTGATATAATGCCTAAGGATTCAAGGTGAGGTCAAAAGACTTTAGGTTAAATTAGATTAATTTATGTATATGTATATAAAATAAAACTGAATTTAAAAAACATCCAATTGAGTTCAAAATAATTTAAAAATATCGAAAAATTATTGAATTCAGTTAGTTTTACTGAGTGAGTTAAAAAAAATTAAAAAGAATGTAAAAGAATAAAAAACATGAAGAAGAAGTAAAAGTAAGCTATAAATACTTCAAGATGAATAAAACAAAAAATTTTTTTAATGCACTGAAATGAATACAATTTACTGAATTTAGAAGAATTCAACATAATTTTAAAGAATTTATAATAAATCAAGAAGAATTCAAGATCGATCAAATTTAGAAGAATTCAAATAATGTTTTTTTAAATTCAAAACAATTTTCAAGAACTAAAACAATTCATGATAAAGGGCAAACAATTCATTGAAATTTACTGAAAATGTCGAAAATATTAGAAAATCTTGTGAAGTCTTGTGACCTTGGAAAGGTAAAAAATTAAGGGTAAATATCTGAGAAACGATTAGATGCCCTTTTCCTAAATTGTCTTAAACCTGAAGGTCATGATGGTCCTAGTGATATACCAATGTCACAAAAACCATTTTTCCACCGTTCCGTAGTCAAAAATAGGGATTCTCATTTAAGAAAAGGGTCTTAACTCCATTTAACCTTGAAAATTGACCCTAAGGTTAAAATTGATGGTACAGTTAAATGTCCCCTCGGACCTTGTCAACCTTTGTTTGAACCATTTGTTCGTAGATAAAGTATTTTAGAAGATATTTGGGATTATAGATTAAAATGGGTCACCGTATATATTAGGGGGGCCCCAACAATCAAATTTAAGACATTCCAACGGGCTTGTTCGCCAAATCGTTCTCGCAGACAAATAAATGTATGCTTTTTTATATTCGAAACAAAATATTTTAAGAACTCGCTCTAAGGCTTCAAAGTTTCCTGATTGGAAATAGAGAGTCTTAACACCAGCTACAGGTTTGATCCAGAGAGAAGTTATAGATTTATTAACTAGTATTACTTTGCCAATCAACTCAATGTCAGTGACTGTAGTTTGGGACCGCAGCAAATACGGTGCACAAACCGAGAGTCAACTTTTTTTACAGCCGTCAACCTGCAGTCACTTCAGCTGGTGTTCAACTCAAATGTATCATTTTTCATTAGCTTTTCTTACTCTTTACTCAATCCAAATTAAACTTTTAAATTGTTTTTTAGAAATCTATTCTCAATAGTCTAAACAATGTCTCTTCAAAATTTCAAGTTACACAAGCGTATCTGAGGCTCACAACGAGCCTCGAAATATTGTCGTTTTATGCCATTTTTTATTTTACATGTTGAACTTCACAAGACATAAAAATGACCGGATCGAGTTCTGAAAATATTTTTCTTCGAAAATAAAAATATAGGCATACATTTATTTGCCTACAAGAACGCT
>JAAAKG020056629.1:0-18069 GCA_010014905.2 Druon quercuslanigerum | reverse complement strand
ATTTTTATAAAAACAAAATGTAATTATTTAAATAATTATTTATTCTCTATTTTCAAAATTTCAAAAAATTGAGTCAGAGATATCAACTTTTTTCTGAAATTAGTATCCTATGCTAAGTTTTTTAAAATAATTAAATAATTTGTATACATTTTTTTAATGCTTAATAATTTTAGGTTGGTTTAAACAATCTTTATTTGCTCAATCACTATTTTTTCGATATCTAAAAAAATGAAATAAAATTTAACGCAAACAATTATGTTTCTAACTGTATAGTGTATCGAAAGAATACATTTACCACTTTTTAATTGTTTAAAAAAATAAAAATTTGTAAAGCATCAGAAGAATTGCATCAAAAGTATGTAACTATTCAACAATTTTGGGGATTAAATAATTGTTTAAATAACTTAAATTTGTTTGATCAATTTCAAAATTTTTAAAAATTCATGTTAAATATTAAAATTGTCCATTAGTAATTATTTGTTTGAAAAATCCGACAGAAAATGCTAAAAAGTAACAATAATACGGAAAAATGTTATTTTTTTATTTTTGGGTCATATTAGGGGCACTGTGGGGAGGATGGTGGTTAGTTGGACATGAAAATTATTAGTATGGTTTTATTTCATAAACACTCCTCTTGAATCCCTGAAAAATTTCGAAAAAAATGACGGATTTTTTTTCTTCGGAAATGGAAAATTGGGAGGGGGGGAGGTGTCTTGCCCACTGTAGAGAAAAAAATTTCTATAATACATAAGTTGGGAGAGCTCGCGTTCGTGCCAGTGCATTTTTGGCGTAAGACGAGGATAATCTTTGCAGCATGCAGCAGAGCCGACTCACCCATACTCTTCCTTTGTATGTGTTTGTCCCCGATGGGAAAGTGGTGGGGGCCGAAAAATCCCACGTTCTGGAGACGCTGACGTAGAGACTCTCGCAGTGATTGAGATACGCAGTAGTAATTCCTGTGTATTTTTAGGTTGACACTCACGATGACATAACCTAAGAATACACAGGAATCACTACTGCGCATGCCAGAGATATCCGCGTTCTTCCATTACTGGGTTCCCGCCATCTCGCGTGAGAGTAGTGGGGCAGCGCAAGCGCGTGAGCAGAAGGAAATGAAGGAGTCTGATTCTGACGCGGGTTGTGAGAACGGCAACAGCAATTAGCATCCGTAAGATGACCAGAGTCGACCAGAGCCGACAGTGAAGAGTGGCATCATGATCCTTCTGTGAAATTCAAGTTTAAACGCCTCCCCTGGCGTACCAGCCTGGTGCTTTTGATTCCTTTTTATCTGGATTTCCTTTTTCCTTCCCAGCAAGTTTATATAGGTGGTAATTGTGTACAGGCCAAGTGGGCACTCCGCCCCATGACATAGCGTCATCTAAGGATTTAATTTCTCCAGGGAAAAATGACGGCTTAAATCTCGTAGACGATTCCATAGAAACGGAAATAGGATTTCACGACAGTTTGGTAAACCTTTATCTGCTAAATCTTGATAGTGAAATTCAAACTCCAAAAGACCTTAACCCGTCAAAAAGCGTTTCAGAACCTAACCTCAAACAGAGAAGCAAGAAGCGTGACTCGCATCATCTCACGAACTCCAGACTCTATCTACAACAAGGCCTTCTTTTTTCTCATAACCGAACCTAAGAAAGACAATGAAGCCACGCATGTCATGTTTTCGGGCAAAATTCACAGTACCTTTCCCGGATCAATAAAAAGCAAATTAAATTGCTTTTATCCCGAATCATCGAGTCACTCGCGAAGGTATCATCAGAGATATACCAGTTCGGAATGCAATGTCCTAAGTGCTCGCTGTTTCGTGTTCAAGAATAAGAAAGGAGAACTCATTTTGAAACGAAAACAGTCCAGATCAGATTTGAAGGCGAAGAGATCCTTCATTTTTTTAGCATATTCCAGTTCAGAATTAAATTTGAACCCTACATCTCTCAATCCAAAATTGGCTTCGATTGTAACAGGTTTGGTCATTTAGCCCAACGGTGCGAAAACTGTCGCTCCCGTTTTGTGGTGAACATGATACTCCAGGGACAGCTTGCCCTTAAGGGAATTTAGATCCTACGTGCGTTAAATGCAAAAGCTTTTACCTAGTCACAGAAAAAATGCTCAAATTGCTTTGATCAAATCTTTATGAGAAAATTGCTGCTTTGGGGAATCTTTGAATGAACAAATCCACACGCTTACATCACACCCAGAAAAACGAGCGCAAGCAAATAATTCGTCCTTCAATTGCAATTCGTCGCTTAAAAATTCTTATTCGGCTTCTTCTGGCTCCTCATCCAACTTTAATTGCTCGAAATTCCCAGTCCTAGGGGATAAAGATTCGACTACAGTTTACGTAACCCAATGTGCGATCAAAACCTACCTTAATTTATTTACGCCACTATTTCTAAACCAAAACCCTTGCACTATCAGGCTGCAAACGAAACTAATACTCCGCCAATCAGTACACGTCAAAATCTAAATCTCAACCACTAAACAACTTTATCATCTAATTTAAACAAATCAAAGATTCTGCAAGAAAGAAGGGAATATATTATCACCTCTTCTCAGTCACTTTTTCTCCTGGTTTAACTCCTTTCTCTTCTATCTTTCCCCCTGAGTTGGTATTAACTCTTACAAAAATTATGTCCTTCATGACACAACTCTGCAGTTAAATGATTCCTTTACTAGCCACACTAAACCAAGCACCTGAATATTTCATTCTCCCCTCTCGGGCCGCACCTGCGTTGCTTAATCGTTAACCAAGCCTAAGAATAATACATTAAATATTCTTCAGTGGAATTGTCGGAGTATATCCTCTCAATAAAGTTCACCAGAGAAAATCGCACACAATTAGGATTTGTTTCTTTTGAATGAAATATGGCCTAAACCTCAATCCAGACGGTCTGTTAATTGCCATAAGAAACGGCATGTCTGACAAACAAATTCATTCAATTTATGTTATAAACGAATATTTTAAACATCTGCCTATAGTTATGACCTAGGATCATTAATTTTTATTGTTCTCAAAAACCCTCGAACTCCTGCCAACGTGGTCAACTGGCAACATTTCTTTGAGTCAACCTCTAACTTTTCTTGCATTCTGGTCGGAGGAGATTTGAATGCCTGGGGCTTGAAAATCCTGGAGCTGTGAAACTACTTGTTCACCTGCAATTCTCTTTTTGACGCTATTTTTAATTCAGATCTATCCATTATTAATAATGGAGAACCAACTCTAGTATCGACGTGCCCAAATGATAAGGTGCCATCTCGGCAGAACAAAATAGAACGGTTCCCTGCTTCACAGGACGTTGGTGTTGCCAATACTATTTATATGGGATTCTTAAGCTTCCATTCTTCGCCACCCGAGATGGCACTTTTTTTATTTTGTTCTACCTAGACGGGACCTTGCCAATTAGACACGTCGATATATCGAACAGGTAAAACTAAATTTGCAATAGATATGACTATCGTTTCCAAGAATCTAAACGTATTTGCATCATGAACAATTGTGGATGACAAAGTAGGCAGTGATCATTTTCCGATAAAAGTAGATGATTCGGTTTGTATGTTACGTCCTTCCCCAGTTTAACGTCTCTAGAGACATTATTAGATTTTACTAAAAATTTGTAAAGGAAAGTGACGATGCCCTACACAAGGCAAATACAAAAATAGACAGGAAACAGTCTAAACGTAAATCTGATCCCACACTCCCTTGATGGAAAGAAGATTTTGACAAAAGCAATACTATTAGTTCATTTTCTAAATCGAGGTCTTTAAATTGCCCAATATCAAATGTTTGTAATAAGATTAAGGGGTTCCACCACCGGCTCTTGAATCCCTCTTTTCCTACTTCCAGCTCAAGAAATCTCGAATCCTTAGAGCATATGAACACTTATGCAGAGAACTTTTTAAATAATGCAAATGACTTCGAATTTAAATATTCTTGCTCTACCGAATTTGCTAATAGAAGATAGATTCCTCGCTCGCTCATAACACAAAATCTTCCTTCGCACAATAGAACACCCATTCGAATTTGTAAATTTTTGATCAATCTTTCACTTTTGAAAAATTGCTCTTATTTTTGCGAAGTTTAAAAATAAAATCCTCTCCTGGACTAGATAAAATCATTCATAAAGTAATATCAAATCTACCCAAACCCTCGCTACTCCACTTACTTCATATTTTAAATCATTTAATTAATAATTCCCATCATCCAATATATTCCCACACTTTTGGAAGGACCTTTCAATCTTCCTTCTTCCCGAAACATCCAATAATAAGTTTAGATATATTGCATTTTAAACAGATTAACAAACTGGTTCGAAGCCAGTAATATCTATCCCCAATCACAATATGAATTCAGGAAAAAACGCAATTGTGGCGATAACCTGATGATACTATCTAGCAAGTTATTTTTATCACAATATAAAAGTATATTTTCAGCCTGTCTATTTTTGGACGTTCAAGTGGCTTATGTCAACGTCGTACCCAATACCTTATATTATTTTAGAACGATATTTTAGAACTTCGGCTACCTAAAAAAATCTTCAAAATTTATCCACAATCTTACAAATAAACATAATGTATTTTTGAGAATCAATGGTGAAAATAGGGGTCCATTTGTAACCAGGAAAGGACTTCCCCAAGATTGTGTAATTAGTCCAGTTATGTGTCATGGGAGTTACATTTTTCAAAACTAATTAATCGCGTTAATCAAGTTCTCAGCATCTTAAACGTGTATAGTGGTACATGGCGGGGATGACATTGCAAATCTTATTTCGATCATTGGGACGGAGATTGTTTGAATAGGATATAAATTTTAGAACAAATGCCTGAGAGTCATCTTGGGATATCGCATTTCCACGCCCATAATTGTTATGCAATCGGAATTAAGAGAACTTTCCATGCGATCCAGATTTCAAATACTTTCGGACAAGTTCCTTAACAAATCTTTTCTCAATGTGGACCACACTAATTATTCCAATCTCGAAAAATTGCAGTTTATAAGGACAAAGTTCTCAATTCATACACCCCGTTATATTACCTTACTCCCTACTCTTCCAGATTCTTTCAACCCTTAATTGACTTACGTAACCAACCATACAGCATATTAAATCAACGGACATCTTCAAAAAATCTTTGTTAAATTCCCAAACTATATCCATTATTATATATATGTTTCTAAATTCCCCGGCAAATTCGTCGGAGCTTCCGTATATTCTCCACAACTCGACCTTGAATTAAAATTGAAAGTTTCAGTACATGCTTACATTTTTACAGCAGAAGCAATAGCAATTAGTGGGACAATTCAAAATATTTTAGACAACAGTTTTGCATTGTCTGTAATTTCCTCTCATTCGAAAAGCGGTTTACAAGCTTATCAAAAGTTTTTACCGCGGATCAAGCTTGCCATTATAGATGGTACTTTTCAAAATATGAAACTCCTACACACAAATGTCTGGTCTGTGGTCCTCCTTCAAAATTTAAACAACGCTTTGGAGATTTCGAGAAGGGTTTCGGATTCTGGAAAGATCGGCTTATATTACTCCAAGAACTTTTTCAATCCAAACAAGGTTGGTAAAGTTTGGTTTCACAAATCAAAACTAGACAGAAGATCAATGGTCTGCAAGCTTGACAAGGAAAAACTTTATCGAAAGAGACGACTGTGCTTTTTGTGGCTTTTCTGATTGGGACATCAAACATGTTTTATGGACTTCCTCCAATTATACAGAATCCAGGAGGAATGTAGATAATTCTCTTTGGTGTATGCATCTTTAGAAATCCTACTTACCTTTTTGCAGTGCACATAGTCGTTCTCAAGACTTGTTTTAAAATTTCGCGCCACTGAAAATAACCTCGCTTAAGAAATCCCTATCCTTCTTGGTTACTCCTCACTACTCTATCTAACTAACCTGATACAAAGGCAAATAGCCATCCTAGCCTTGGCCAAATAGGCCCAAAATTTAACGCTAGGAGATAAGTCTCCAGACAGGGTGTATAAATATTGAAAAATTTGTCAAAGCTGGAAATTTTTAAGGAATAAAATGGCCTTACTCATTTGTAAATCCTCTTGAATAACCCTTGTTATGGCAGGCACACTAGGATATAACCTTAATGATTCTTTAATGCATCTCTCCAAGTAAACGAAACGATTTATTTCTGCCATTCCCATTTTTCCTTCACTTTCCTCCAGTACTGCACAAATTTCATTTCTTGCCAGTTCCTATGTAATTAGTAAAGTTACAAAAAAAGTTTAATATTCTTGTATTTTAAATTTTCCTCACATTTTGTAGCACGAGTGTTATGTTTCCCTTCATAATAGTAGCTGTTAATTATTATAAGTAAGATTATATGTTCTAGTAAGTTTATTTGAATATTGTACCTGAATTTCTTTATGTTCTGCTAATAGTGCTACGGCAAAGATTAAACCCATGGCTGTCGTGTCGTGTCCCTAAAAATAAAGACAGTTTTTATTTACAGTTTTAAAAATTAATATAAAAAAAATTGGTTTATCTGGTCGACAACCATAAAATAAAAAAGTAAAAGAATAATAGCTGTAATAGCTAGATATTAATCTATCTTTGTCCTTTTTCTTTAAATTTCTCCTCACAATATAAATTTATTGACATTTGACTAAATTTGACATTGAAATCGGTTCATCGAATTGAAATGTAAATGTGTCATGACTTCATCACTTCAGTTTTTGGAAACAGCCTTACGCTCATAACGATGAAAGGTTCATCCGTTCCACTTTGAAATTTTTTTTCGCATCTTAAAGCTCTGGAAGATCAAAGCGCGTAATATAAATTAATTTTTACCTCAAAAACAAAAGTATCAACTTCTTCTCGAATACCTTCATCATCAATAATACCAGTATTTCTCGATGCAGATAAAATAACGTCCAACATAGCCATTCGCTTTTTTCCGAATACTTCATCCTCGGCTTTACTGTTTTGAATCGGGAAAGTCTCTTCATGATACTTTCTTCGATCGCGAATAATCTGAAATATAACTTTGCTTCCGTCGATACCTAGGTACTATTTTTTAAAACGATTTTTGAAATTACAGACTCACCTTAGTTGAGAAATCATGCAATATTTTTATAATTTTTTGCTGTCGGAATCCTAATGGAGTTAGTCTAAATAACCAGTCGAAGTGAAACCATGGTCTTAGTAGCCTATTCAATATAAAAGTTTATATTGATTAATATGTGGAAACGTCTAGCTGGACCCTCGCAGGGGCCTGTATAATTTGACCCTTTATTTTTTTCTAAAAAAAATCTAAATCATTTTTACAATAATATGTTTTACCTTGTTTGGAGAATAATAGAAAATTAATAAAAGAATTCAGTGCTTTACATTTATAATAACAATTTAAAAATTAGGCATTTACTGTATGAACAATTTACATTATCAATATTAAACCAGTATATTTTCCATAGTGTTATTTTGATTTGAATATACTAACTTAATCGTAAAAATGTTTTAGGTAATTAAAATTCAGTTCTATAAATCTTGAGTTGGAGGAAATATCGATTTCAACTGTAATTTCGCGCCAAATTTCGCAGTCATTCTAGTTATCTCATTGGCTGACTAGATTCTTAATCCGGTTCGATTACAGATGTCATAGACATATAAAGGATAGACCCACAGTCTCTTTGATCCGCCGACGCTCTTGTTTAGAGAGAGAGAGAGAGAACGATTTTAGTGAGTACTTCTCTTTCTTTCTACTAAGGTCACGTGGGCTGGTGAGAGCGGAGCGCGCCAACAGTCTACTCGCGCACGTGACCCCAGTAGAAAGAGAAAGAAGTACTCAGTAGAAAGAGAAAGAAGTACTCACTAAAATCGTTCTATCTCTCTCTAAACAGGAACGTCGGGGATCAAAGAGACTGTCGGTCTATCCTTTATATGTCTATGACAGCTGTTACGTTGCCACAAAAATTAGGGCTGACTTTTCTGTTAGTAAATATTGCAGAGTTTACGAAAATAGTTAAAAAACGATTAGTTTGCGATCAGTTCACAAATCGTATGTGGAGAAAAAAATGTAGCCTATTGCACCGTTTAATTTTGTTGAAAGTTTTCCTGTTCTTTTTATAAGTGCGGTAAGAATGGTACGTAAATGTGTAGCTCAAGTTCCTTTTATTCTAAACTTACGGCTTTGGACAAAAGACGTTCTGTATATAATAATAAATTATTTTTGTATAACCGCTAATGACTCTAAATTAAATTCAATGTTCAAAAATTGTAAAATGCGCTTGTAGGGCAATAAAGAGGAAACGCAGTAAACGTAGGGACATAGTAAAGGGGCAAATTACGATTACCCTCGAGGGACCAACTCAAAATTTTCCACATGGGTTTTGGGATCTGAATTCTTGGGTGCGCTACCGTCGACATAACTTCAATATGGCCGGTATTTCAGGTAGATGTTGAATAGAAGCATGGGTAAACATGTGGTTGCAACGTTCTTGAACATGTGCAGCAAATATTTTTATTGTTGTGAATAATGTCTTTTTTTTATATTTTTTGTGATTCGTATTATAATTTTGATTAGATAGCAAATGTAAATTATAAGTAAATACTTTCTTCAAGTGTGCAAAATGTGTTAAGTTTTTTGCAATATTGAGGTTATGGTAGTAAATACTAAACTTTTCATTTTTTTGCGGCAAAAGTTCCACAATAGAATTTTTTTAAAGAACAAAATAAACTTCTACCTTAATTATAAATGAATTCCACACACTACCTATTGTTTATTTTTGAATAAACAGTATTTTTCTGCATTTGCTCATACTATCTGTCAAAATCTACCTGGATTCGAGGGTTTCAAATCCTGCCACCAGAGGGTGTATCGCAGCGCAACGGATCCTATTATCGATATCAAATTTTTTTAATGTTAAATATAAACTTAAGTTACCGAAAGATAATAAATTCACCCATTTCTCGAACAGCTGATCTGTATTGACCTTCTTCCTTCATATTATCTAGCGAAGTGCCCATTGCAGTTTCTAAAAGTTATCAACAAAATTATAGTTTTATTTAAAATATATCTATTATATAGATAAAATAAGTTCAAATTAAATTTAATTGACGTACAGATTTTGAAACGAGAACTAAAAATTCCGCTTGGAAGTATGGCTGTCCTGGATCTAAATGCATGTACGCATGCGAAGAGACGATTTTTTCTAACATGTTTTAAATTAATTTAACTATAACTTACCACATATAGCATTTAATGTGAATTTCGTTAAAAGTGGTTCAATATCCTTTACCAATACATCGCCCTCTTTTTGTAAAGACTGAACCAATTTTTCAGCTTCTTCAACAAAAATGTCGACAAATCCTTTAAGTATATTAAAGTGGAAGGCTGGTGTCAACATTTTGCGTCGTCTCTGCCATTTTTCACCTAGACCATTGTTACTTTAATATATTTTTTTATTGGTTTGATATTGATATTAATTATCTGATTATTTTATAAATTTGTTTACCAATGCTAGTGAGCAATCCAGTGCCGAGCCAAGGATGCAATAAATTGTAGATCATGCTTTTTTCTATATTCTTTGTGTTTGTCAGTAGTATCTGAAAAAATGTAGAAAATTTTAAAAAGTAAGTTTGGCAGTGCGAGATCAGATATTTTGTGCAATTTATGAATTACTTATGCTTTTTTAATTTATTGAATGATAAAATACAAAATTTTTAAAACAATACTTGTGTGTAATCTGGATGGCAAATCCCAACACCGCTCATTCCACCCAACCAAATTCTGCTGATTGGGTAGTAGTCTTTGCAGAGATCTCTTTGAGCAGTCCAAAGTTCATCTGAAATCAATATTTTTCAAATATAATAAAACGGTGAAAAGTCGGTCGCGGTTGCGATTTATCTTAATTTTTGTTTTCTCTAGAGAAAAAAAATGCACGACAATTTTGAATTTGTGTAAGTATATGATAATCAAACGCACAAATAGGACTTTGAGGAACTGAAAAACACTAACAAAATTTTAGCAACGCTAAAGTTTCAAGAATTCGAAAGTTTTTGAATTCTCGTGTTTTGGTAAAGCCTGATTTTTGCCGGTAGTTTCGGTTTTGTCGCGCACCGCTAACAGAGCGACTGAAGCATGAATGCCTTGTGCATCTGTATCGCAAATTATAATAATTTAATTATTAATTTGTTCTTTAACGTTTTCTATGAATCTTTATCGCTAAAATTTATTATTATTACGCCATTAAGCATCGTGTTTGTGGTGTCCTATAGCTTCATCTCCAAATTGTCCCCTAAAATGGTCTCTGTAAGCGTCTTTAATTCCCCTGTCTCATATTGCATTTTCCCTTTACTATTTCTTATGTTGACAAATGCTGTACTTTTATTTCCCTTCATTGCCTTATAAAGCAGTTTCTTGCTTCCTTCAAAGTCGTTTTGTATTTTTTCATCTTCTTCTGCTTTAATGTTATCTTTACTTTACTTAATTAATCGCTTGAGTATGCTCTTTTTGTGTCTTCAATCGTTTACACGTCTATTTCTTTTCTCATCGCTAAGACCTGCCATATTCAAAGTTCTTCTGTACGCTTCTTTCTTTGCTTTTCGGGCAGCCTGAATCTCATCATTCCACCATGCATTACCAGAAATTCTTCCTATAACCTAAAACACACTTTGATCGCACATCTAACAATGATATCCCGGAACATAGTCCATGCGCCCTCTATATCTTTATTTCGTATAAGCGCCTCCCAAGCTGCCATATCTATGCCTTATCTATGCTATCTATGCTTCTTGTTCCTCTTTTTTCTTCATCCCCGACCTGAATTAATTTTGGAGAGCAGAAGGTAATGATCGGTATTGCATTCAGAACCCCTCACGACCCTTGTATCTTTGACTAGCTCTCTTAGTCTTTCATCCGCCAACTAATTTATCTCCGTTACAGTTTATTCTTGGATCGCCAAAATTACCTAGGACTCTTTCTGTATCACGAGTCCATGCGCCCTCTATATCTTTATTTCGTATAAGCGCCTCCCAAGCTGCCATATCTATGCCTTATGTATGCTATCTATGCTTCTTGGTCCTCTTTTTTTCATCCCCGACCTGAATTAATTTTGGAGAGCAGAAGGTAATGATCGGTATTGCATTCAGAAACCTTCACGACCCTTGTATCTTTGACTAGCTCTCTTAGTCTTTCATCCGCCAACTAATTTATCTCCCTTACAGTTTGATCTGGGACCCCCAAAATTACCTAGTACTCTTTCTGTATCCCGATTCTGGATGCCCGCCCATCCATTCATATTTCCTAGCAGAATTATTCTTGCACCATGATCGCAAATATTTATAGTGTCATTTAAAGTGTCCCGGAAGGCGTCTTTTACTTATCTGAGATCACTATTAACTGGCGCGTAACATGCAATAATAAATAATATTCTGATTCCTACTTTTGTTCTAGCCCACAATAATCTGAGAGATACGAAATCATGATCTCCGAGATTCTGCTTCGCTCTTTCACTCAAAATCAGACGTAATCCTTGCCTACGATGTGTTTCACTATCTACTCCTGACCATAATTCAAATCTGTTTTTCAAAAACCCCTTTTCTATGTCCCTACTTTCGAATCCCTTGTTCTTTGTTTCAGGCACACATAAAATATCTAGTTTCCTTGCGTGCATAGTTTTTCGTAATTTTTTCAACTTGAGATCATTCACCCTCCTAGCATTCCAAACACCCAGTCTCCATTCGTCGCCTGAAACTCGACCTTTACATTTCCTGTGTGCATGCCTTTTGTCAGTTAAAGTTTCAGTCCTTTCCGAGGCTATTTTTTTGTTTGTATTGTAACGTAGCGTTACACAGCATCCAGGCCCACGCGCACACCAGGCCACAGATATTGCTCCCTTCCACTCACCACCTTCCAGTGCGCCGTCCTACACTGCCTGTAGGCTCCTCGTAGCCGCCTTGGTCGGTGGTCGACAGGTGCCCCTGTGGCTGTCCTTCAAGTTCAGGATACGTCGGCGTCAGGTGCCCCTGACCGGGCTACCCGCGGCTCCCGTACCGACATAAGGAAAACAAGCCCTGGGCGAACTCCTGCCTCAAGAAGAGGCGGGCCAGGACATTCTCCCCTCCTGTACCTGACCTGGTTCCCCGACTTCTCGCACGCATGACCAATGACCCGGATTCGCAGATAACCCGACGCCTCCCTTTCTTTCTGTTTTCAGAGTACAGCACCAGGGCAGCCCTAAGACCTTTGCTCCAGGAAGACACGCCCGCGACGTCGCGCGCTCCGATCTGTCGCACTCGTCCTCTTTACCTAACACGTAGCTCACTGTCTAATAGTCACTTTCTCGCATTTACACCGACAACACACACCTTCTTGTACATTCGAAACACACCACAAACAACACTTAAGAATGGCAACGACACACCCATGCATATATACAATCACACGACACGAACACATTTAGCACCTAATTAGAGATGTAGTTTATAGGAAAATATATTGTTTTTCTTTTTATACCATAAAACGTTGTTCGTTTCCTTATAAAACCTGCCCCAACTCCGAAACCCTGGCAAGACTGAAGCGTCCGGTGGGACAACACGCAGGTGAAGCGAAACGAACCGTTACAGTATTATTCCTTGTTTAGATTATACGCCAATTACCACCTTTATGTAATAAGTTTATTTTGCGTGTCGAAATCATGTCCAAGTTAGTAGTAATTCGCCATATGGTGGTGTAGTTAAAAGGATCGTTTTACCAAACTTCAGTTAAAAAGTAGGGGCTGTGGGGTACGAGGGAGAAATAGAACCGACTGAGTCATCTGTTAATACATAATATATATATGGGGCATTCTCTGTAAAATCAGCCCCCCCCTTTACTCTTTAATTTGCAACATACATTAACGTTATTGAACTTAAACTTTTCGTTGAAGCTTCTACTTTTTCATGTCGTATAGCCTTTTGCGATTTTTGAAAATGGCGGATCTGTCATGGCTGTCAAAATGAAGGAAACTACTTAACATAATCTTTTATTTGTACTCTAATTCTTGTAAGAACGTAAGATTGAATCTTAAAATCCACTCTATTTATGCATTTGAGGTCACTGATTACGAATCTACTATTAGTTTTTCGAAATTCCAAGATGGTGATTCCAGTCTGGCGGCTGAAAGGTGAAAAAATTATTTTACGTCAACAGCAGGAACTTGGTATGAATATAGAGGTTTTTGGGGTCGCTGATTACGAATCTATTATTAGTTTTTGGAAATTTCAATATGGCGGATCCAATATGGCAGCTAAAAAGTGTAAAAATGATTTTATATCGAAAGTACGAGTTGGGTATCAATATAAGGGTTCTGCGGTCGCTCATTACGATTCATCTAAGAATTCAAAAGTATTTACGTTTGTATACACGAGACCAAGTTTAATCCAACCAACGAAATGACGAATCCTGTATAATTTGTTTATATAAATAGTTTAAACTATTAATAATTGATTTAAGCCTTCCAAAAGTCTGTTTTCTGTGACGGTAATGATGAAAATATACAGCAAAACCTCAAAAACAAAATTTTTGTATTTACCTATAGAGTTAGAAAGTTCTTGTTTTTAACATTAGCTGAATATCGAAAACTAATTTTAGATTCGCCATATTAGACCTGCCGTCTTGGAATTTTAAACAACTAATAGTAGATACGCAATTAGCGACCTCAAAAACCCCTTATATTGATACACAACTCGCACTTTTGCCTGCACAAATTTTCGATAATTTTGTAAAATATTTCTCTGTAATTATTCTAATAGTTCTGCCAGCCTCTCGTGTTTTTGATTTTGCAACATATTCTTTTCCCTATAATATGAAAAATGAATTCATTAGAACTAAATTCTTAGCTGAACATGAAGAAATTTTATCTTTTGGCATATCAAAATTAAAACATTTTTAATTTTCACTGCTGCCCCTATCTAAATTTGGAAATTTAAAAGTAACATTTTCAAAAAAATTTTTTAGTTGACATTGAGTTGGTTGAATATATTCTAAGATTTGAATGACGGTTTACGATCATACCATATTTCTAGAACATTTCTTCTTATTTTTAATCCATGAGCCTTCATATATTTTTCTTGTAGCACTCATGGCAAGATTTTTTTATTTAACTTTATTAAAAAGTTCGTACTTTAATAATGAAGAGTTTTGAGAAAGAAAAGAAAATTAATAATGTACTTTGTGTGCTCTTAGAGTTTCGATTTTCATACTTTCAAATATAATATAAACTTGTCAAGAAATGAGCAATAGAAAGAATGGAAGAAAGGATATTTTCAACCTTGTTTGTACTCTTGCCACAATATCGAAACGTATCGATAAATTTTACTCTTAACGATATTTATCGATATTTATCTCGTCTGTTACGTCATCACCGTTATGTCTCTTTCTGGATGTGGTAAGTCAAGCAAGCGATAAGGACAATGCCTGAAAGGCCAATCAGCGGGACTTGAGGCATGCGCAACTATTGAGCAGTTGATTCATTTTCGATTTTCAGTTGTTCAATATTCGCTGAGTCTTTACTGAGTTTGTACGTTGTACCTTACTAACGTTGTCGTTTCGTTTCAGTTTCTTTACGGGGTCTTGGAAAAAACTCGAATCTCTGTTTGTATAAAATATTGCAATACTCCAATTTTTACAATAAGCAATATTTTTAGTGCCTTAGAAAAGACTAAAAACGAGATTTTTTTATCGCCTCAGGCTGGGTCGACTCGCATGAAAGGCGATGACCACTTATATTGACGGTGGTACCATCTAAAAGTAACTCGTCAACTAAAATATACTTATGTGTTAGTGCACGTATGTGTTTATTTTATTTGAATATGTGTGCGAATTAAAACTACAGAAAATAAAGGAATTAATTAAAAATTGTACAAATTTAAATCGAAAAATGTGCAAATACTATTTCGTGCAACATTTTTTGGGATAAATTTGTACAATTCTGCATTAATTCTTCAATGAATGAAGAAATAAATGACACATGAAATGTAAGTTTTTTATGACATTTTATTCATAGTAAAATCGAAAAGAATGAAATCATTAATTTAATTCGTACAATGTGCAATATTATATTAATGAAATATTTTGTATTTTGTAGAAAATTCTTTTTTTAGTAGGAAATTCGTTTTTTTTTTAAATTAATTTTTTAAAGTGAAAAGTCAACTATTTGGTCAAGAGTTTATCTGTTTGGTTGAAAGTGAACTTCTTTATTGGAAATTCTTTGCTGGTGAAAAAAAAATCTTCTTGGTTGGAAATTTAATTATTTGGTCGAAAATTTAACTGTTTTGTATATAAAGCTCATTTTTTGGTTTAAAATTGCAACTTTCATCATCATCATCTAAATTGTAGTTTTTGTTTTAAAACGCTAAGGTAACCTAAAGTTCTTAAAAAATTATCAAACTTTAAAATATAATGATTTTTGTTTCATTTTTAAATATTTTTTTTTTAATAAATGAACTTTAAGAGAAAATTAAAATAGGTTTTTATACATAACAAACGATTTCCTAAAATTTCTAAAAATAGTTTAAAAGATTCTAAAGTAAATTCAAGAAATATTTAGTAGAATTAAAAATAATTTCGAAAGTTTTCAAGAGAATAAACAAATTTTCTTACAATTGCTAGAAAAATTCAAAAAATTATAACATAATTTTTTTAAATTTGGAATAATATCTGAAAAGTTTGACAAAAATTCGTGTCACTTAAAAATATTTTCAGGAATTTAGGACGTATTCAATAGATTACAAATATTTAAAAACTCGAAAACATTTACTAAAATTTATCCAATATTTCTTGATTCCTTCAAAACTTCTAAAAGTCCTAAACATATTTGAAAAAAGTGGAATTTGTTATAATATTTAATAAAATCCTAAAAAACAAAATAAATTCTTTAAAATCTTCTACAATCATTGCTGACAAGTCTAAACTATTTAAAAATGTTTTAAATTTTCTCAAGAATCTTATAAAAAATTATTACACTACTTCGATTAATAGTTTTCGATTAATTTGAAGTTTTCCAAAAATAAAAAATGTGTTAAAACAATTTAATTATTTATTTACATAATAATTAATAATTATTTCTTAAATTTTTGTTTAAAAATAAATTTTTGATAATTGTACTTTATTATTTTTAACTATTGTTATTAACCAAAAGTCTCAATTACGAAAATCGATTTTTTCTTAATTTTTTAAATAATCTATTACACGCAATAAAAATTGATAATCACGAGAGTTAAAATTTTTATTTTGTACCATAGATCAATAAAAAAATAGAGAAAAAATCGAATTTCTTAATTAAGCATTTTTGTTAATAACAATAGTTATTAACAATAAGGGGCAGGTATCAAAAATACTTTATGGTAAAATTAAGGAAAAAAATTATAATCGCTAATAACTTGAAAACTGTGGCTTTTAGGTGAGCGTATGTTAATAAGAATTACATTGTTTATAAGTCCGTGCATAAATAATGGGTCAATTTAAACTTTAGGAACTTTTAAATTAGATTAAAATCCAAATTAAAAATCTTGTTTAAAGTCTCATTTACTACCTTGTGGTTTGGCTACCAGTGGTAGCCTAACAACTGATTTAGATACCGAAAACTCACCCTAAATTAATTGGTACAAAAACCCTGACAAAAAATGAATGAAACTAAAAATTCAGTATGAAATTAATACGTTCATGCTAATTTTATAGCCTAGCAAACTTATTAAAATAATTTTTGGAAGAATGATGTTGGTTAGAAACCTCGATAAAACCATTTAAACCCATCCTCTAATAAAAACCGATTTTCGAAAATTCGGAAGATCGAAAAAAACTCCTAGAAGTTCATACATTCTTAGGGACTTTACATCCCGAAAAATTCTGCGTATTGCTGCCCCGAATAATGGTGGTGGTAAAATATATCGCTCAGATCCACCAAACTTTTTCCTAACGATAACCGTTTTTTTGAAATTCGGAAAAACGAGAAAAAAACTTGGAATTTAAGACGTCCTTAAGAATTTTACACCTTTATTTTTGTTTTGCTCCCCTGAATAATTATGTTCGTCAAGCATCTCATTTGGATATCCTTAAACCATCTCCTACTTAATAAGTTCCAAAACAAACAAAAGCGACCATAACAGTAGCCTAGAATTTACTTTCAGTCACTTCGGAATATTTCATTTCGAAATTTTCTATTTATATTTAATATCGATTTTAAAACTGTAATTCAGATAATTTGGAAATCTTGTGTCCATCGAGGATAAACTGTCAAAAAAATTTGGAAACTCATTTAAAGAATTTTGTAGTTTTGAATTGTGAAAATGCTCTAGATTTGTTAACTTTGGTTGGGTTAACCTAATTTGGGATGTCGGCTCTCGATACTAATGCTCTGAACCAAAATGCTGATGGCATAAGCACTGAACTGATTTTTAAGGAGGATAAAATTGAGACACATTTCGACAATACGGATCTTTCTACAGAGGGAATCCTCTGGAGTGTAGCATTCCACGGATGAAGACGTGGATAAAGTTTGTTTGGAAGATGACGACACTGAATTCTGGGAAAGGTTAAATTTATATTCAGATGATGAAGATGACAAAGAAACTCCGGAGCCGTTGACGACATGGAAAAAATAGCTACTTGGGCCTTACGCCATTATAAGAATAGAGCATCTATCAACGAGATCCTTACTATCCTTCGCGAAGAGAGATACACAGAATAACCTAAACGCTATTAGGAACGCCAAGGAATGCATCAAACATCATTCCCTGTGGATCCGGAACTTATCCACACTATGGCTCTAATGGATGTTTTCAAGAAGATGTCGCAGGATTCTATTCCGTTAAAAATTTTATTTGATATGAATATAGATGAATTGCCAATTAGCAAAAGTTCGACAAGTCAACTGTGGCCACTATTAGGCAAAATAAAGGGCATATTTCAAGAAATGTTTGTCATCGGAGTTAGGAATTTTTCTTCGCCTTCAGTCGTGCTCGAATTTTCACGCGATACACATCAAAAAAAAAAAACAACAACAAAAAAAAACTGTCTACGTGTGTGTTCAATTCTTAATTTTTAATTTTTAATTTTTAATTT
>JAAAKG020056618.1:0-18070 GCA_010014905.2 Druon quercuslanigerum | reverse complement strand
TTCGAGATTTTACCAAAAAATGGAATAACAATAGTGTTGAAAGTATTATATTCTTCATTATTTCTCGTAATTTGTTTATTATTAATGTTTTTAGTATAATCTATCCTGTTATGCACATGTTTTTCAATAAACTCAATAGGATCATGGTTAAGATACAATATTTGTTTACATATTTCTATATTTGTTTAACGAAAAGTTGGATTTGACAACTTGAGAAATCTATCAATTAAGTTTTTAACAACTCCTATCTTATTTTGAATAGAATGATTGGAAAGAAAACTAGGTGTTCTTCCTGAACAAATAGTTTTCCTATGCCAATCTGTGATTATCTGTCTTTCATCGCTTTTAATTAAGGCCATATCAAGAAAATGTAATTTTCCTTCAGTTTCAATTTCAACTGTGAATTGTAGTCTTGGGTGTATGATATTAAAAGTATTTAAGAGAGTCTCTACTTTATTCTTATAAAGACTAAGTGCGAGTCATCAACATATCTGGCATAAAAATCAATATTAAAATTTATTTGATCAAAAACTTCATTTTCCAAATCTTCCATAACAATTTCAGCTAAAATTGGAGACAAAACAGATCCTATGGGAGTTCCAAACTTTTGTTTATAGAAATTATTGTTAAATTTGAAATAGACAGAATAAAAAACATATTTAATAGCATCTAGAAATTGTTTTTTGGGAATTTTTGTGTTAATTTTAATCAATTTCCAACGTTTAATTATAGCATTTTCAACTCTTTCATATGGTATATTTGGGAACATAGCTATTACATCAAAAGACACAAAAATATGAGTTTTAATTGATTTTTTAATAATATTGTTTAATAACTCTTCTAATTTTCTAGTTGGACAGCCTATTATTTTATTCATCTATTTTATAATATTTTTATTTAAAAATCCATTTCTTTGGATAAAAGTTGAAATATTTTGTTGAATATTAATTTCTTTAACTGAAAATGAAATTATTCAGTTTTTTGAAAATCTTCTATCTATTTATTGGAATGTAATCTTTCTGGTTGAAAAATTATATGTTTTGTTAAAAATTGAACTTTATGTTTGGTTGAAATTTAGCTTTTTTTCTAAAAATTTAGCTGTTATTTTTGATGAAAATTTATCTTATTTCGATCAAAATTCATGCATTTTGTTCAAAAATTGTCTTTTTTGGTAGGAAAATAATCTTTTGCGTTAAAAAGGTAACTACTTGGTTTAAAATAAATTTAAAAAAATGTACATTTCTTGAACTGAAAATTTAAAGATTCCAGTTTTTGTGTAAATTTGTCTTGTTTGATAGAAAATTCAACAATTTGGTGAAATTTATATTTTTTTAATATGCATGATTTGATTTAAAAATTAATTTCTTTGGTTAAAAATGTAACTATTTTGTAGAATATTCATGTTTTTTAGCTAAAAGTTTATTTATTTTGTTGAAAGTTCGTTTTTTTTCCTTTCATTCAACTATGTTTCATTAAGAACTAAAATATTTTTGATGGAAGTATCAGTTATTAAACTCTTCGTTAAGAACTCATTTTTTGATCAAAGATTCATAATTTTAGTTAAAAATAAACCATTTTGGTTGAAAATAAACCATTTTGGTTGAACATGTATCTTTTTGAGTTAAAAATGCAACGATTTGGGCAGATCAATAAGCGTAAGAAAAATATAAAAAGGCATTTATTGGATTTGATACCCAGCGCCAAAAACTAAAAATATTCTGCAAATTTAAACCGTGTTGAAATTGAAAAATCTGTCTATTCAAAAGAATGTAAAATTGAAAAAGTTCTTAAATAAAAACCTTAAATTTATTTTACATTCGAATAATTAAAAGTGTGTCTACTTTTGATTTAAGAAAATTTCCTTTATTTGAAAAAATTATATTTTATTATTGATTGAAATCTTAATTAAACCACAATTTCAATTACTAAATTTCAGATATACCATTAAAATACTCCAATTAATTATTCTGTTTATCAGATATTTAAAATAATAGTTAGTAATCGTTTTTTCTGATGGGTGGGGGTTAAATTGCATCATTTCTGCGTGATAGCGGCTCAAAAGCAGCTTTCAGGATCTCCTTTCATTGTGAGGAGGCTTATTAATATAAATCCTATTAAAGTATTAAATTCGCTTGAATTTACGGTACAATATCTAAACCTTCTGAGATTATACTCGTTTCATGTTATGGTAGTAATGTTCATTTTAAAAGGAATAAGTGACCCAAAGTTTGAAATTTAAGATAATTAGAAGCTATTAAAATTAAAAGAAAGCAAATTCAAACAATATGATACATACGAGAAAGGAAATATAAGGTAAATGTACTAGTAATCGCCACCATATGCCGGATTGGAAATTAAAAATGCCTATAATTGTATTTATTACTCAATTTTTATTTTCACAAAGGCCCGTGTTGAAATTGTGATCGGGGTTTGGAAGGGCCCCAAATAGTTTTCCCTGTTTCTGATCGGGTACTGATCGGGAAAAATATGGAGGGCCAGACTACTTCTGCAACGCCATTTTAGCCGGGCTCTATCTAGAATTCCTAGCAAGGTCGTAACGAGAATACCATTTTAACTGCCTGTCTAGAATCTTTCTATTTTCTGGTGCCTTCATCATTCAGCTGTGATATAAATGAAGACATGAGAATGACAACTCCATAAGGACCAAATGAAGTCGGCACATTGTTATATTTAAAAGAACATATTTCAGTGTCACCTTCAACTGGTCCTTATGCAGTTGTCATTTTTATGTCATCAAACATATGTGACAAACGTGTTTTTAACAAAAAAATGTCAGAGGTACTATGACCATCCACTATAGTACTATCCACATATTAAAAAGAACAACTTATTAATTTAATTTTTTTGTTTGTATTCACACACCCTATTCTGTGTGTTTAATTAAATAGAATTTAAGAAAACTAATGCTCAAACTTTTGATAATAAATATTTAGGTGGTGTTTTTTTTATTAAAAACTTTTTTATAAGTGATAAATACTCGGATGCTTCAGATAAATATAAATTTTAGTTTGCTGTCACGTGTTGTTGGGCATCAATTCGTCTGTTCACTAAAGCATATTTTAATGTATAAAAACTTCTAAACATGGCTCTGTATCATATATGCTACATCGCCTTCTTCAGAAAGTTAACCTAGTGTATGCTGACTAAGGCCTGACAAGTGCCTGACTAGCACTTTTTGCTCTTTCTATCTTAATCAGGAACTAACTAAAGTCTGCCTCAAATACAGGATTAGAGTCAAACTAGACACAAATAGTTTTTTTATTCATGAGGAATACAAAATCTAAGCAGAGCCTTACAGGGCCCTGATTAGAACTTACTAGTCCAGTTATTCTAGTGCGATTCTGCTACTACTAAGTAGATATAGAAAAACTCCATTTTGATTACTTAACATGATATTTGATTGGAGTCCATTTTTATTCACGATTAAAATTCAAATCATTCAACTGCGTTAGAGTTTTCTCTGTGCAGCTACCCGTAAATTATGTTATATCTTTTTACAGAGGCAAGGGTTCTGGAAAACGTTACGATGTGTTCCAGTGGGGTGAGGTGGGGGTAATCGAAAGTGTTTCGTAAACAATTGTGTACTTAAAAATTTAGTTATTATAACAAAAGATTGTAAGCACGTCAGGAAGACTTAAATTTGAGAATAACTGGGTTAATATTTTGATTTTTTCCATATTTCTGTAGAAACTATCTATAACAGAAAAAAATTTGCACAATTTTTTAAGTACTACTATCCCTAAAAATTATTTAACATGTCTTAAGTTTTTTGGATTTTCATTATCTTCACAAAATATACTAAATACTCTTTTAGAGTTGATGAAAAATAAAACTGGAAGTAAAAGTATCTAAGACCTTTAGTACAGAGTATAGATATATATATATATAGAGTATATATATTAGTTTAGTACAATTTATGCGTCCAATTTTTCAAAAGATAAAGTTAAGTAATTCAAAGATTTGAGAAACTCGCATAACTTCTTTTTAATAATTAAGTAATTAAATTAAAGTAACTAAAAATTGGTAAAAAATTAAGTTCTTCATGCATTTTTTTCTACTAGCTGACCCAAGTTTTGATACTTTTTAATTTTAGAGGAGCATATAGTTTCTTTGTTACATGTTCCATACTGTTTAATTTTTATTTCGTTTAAATAATTTTTGATTGTAGAGTAAGTCAAGTCTCTTAAAATGGTAAGTAACTAAATTTTCTTAACAAGACGTGGCTGAAAATATTTACAAAAATTACGTAACATAAGTCTCGGTTGGGTGTGGGAAGGGCAACAAATTCGTTACGGCTTGTTGAATGAGGGTGGGGATGAGTAAAAAATAAAATCTAAAAACGTAGTCATAGCAGCAAATAGTGCAACGCCCGATTAACATGTAAAGTGGTTAATAATTTTGGGGGTTTTGGATAAATAGATTTTGTATTGGGTTGACTTACTGAAAATATTATTATTTATTGATGGAGCCTCTAGGGTAGTAAGTAAATTACGTAAACCTCCAGGCGCTGGATATCGAAGTAAGCTATTGCGATTCGTTCCATAGAGTTGGGGGGGGGGGGGGGGGGGCATTTAGAAGGTGGGGGGTCAATAATATTTTTCCTAATTTAAGTACAACCCCTATTTTAATTCGAAATCTTTTGAAGAAATTTCGAAAAATTTTTAGGCTTTTACTTGGCTCTTCGATCTTGGGCTAAAAATTAGTTAGGGGCCAAAATTAGTTGTATATGGCAGAGATTAATTGGTAATGACTAGGTATAGGACAAAAGAAAAAAAGAATGGAAACCATGGGTCGATTTGAGTAGAATTGACTCGAGTGGAGTATATTCAAGATAGGTTAAGGAGTTCGAGGAGGGAAATATTTGGTATAAGCAAATGGATAAAGAGAGAGGGTCAAAAGTATTCACGGGTGTTAGGTTGAAGATAAATCGATGGTAAAGGTGAATAATGAATGTGTATGTGGAGGGCAATATTTTAGAGGGGCTAGGGGTGATGTTAATAAAGAGAACGAGGGTCTAGAAAAAAGAGAATAGTCAGTATCAGGTTTAAGGTAGAGAAGAGCAAAATGATTGGGTAGAGGAGATAAAACGGGAATGACGCGGGGTATAGGGATAATGGATGCGGACAGGTATTAAGATGATTAGGTGAAGTGCTGTGGAAGGGATGAAAAGTGGTTTAAGGTAATTGGGGAAGAGAGGGTATAAGGAGTCAACGAGAGTAGACAAAGTGGTGGTAATGAAGAGTAAGGAGCGCGAGGAAGGTATATTTCAGAGAGGGTAAGTGTGATGATGACAAAAAGAATAGGATCGAGAAAAATGGAGTATAATTGGTATACGGTTCTGGATAAAGCGAGAGCTTAAGAGAACAAGAGGAGTGCCATTAGTGTGAGGAGTGAGGAGGTAGGAGGTAGGAGGTAGGAGGTAGGAGGTACTAGAGTAATATAAGATTTTAAGGCGAAGCGAAAAAGGATCGGGTAGGCTTTATAAATAAGGGATTAGAATGGATATGGAGACAAAGGGATGCCTTTAAAGGTAAGGATGCTTAGGTTAAATGCTATGGAAGTATAGAATAGAGTTTTAATTGTTATAATGTGTTTAAAGAAGATAAGTATTAGGAAGGAGCGTGGAGCAGAGCGTTGTGGGAGTGATATGTTTAAACTGGGTAGAGATGAACTTAGGGGTTATGGAGGGGGGGGGGGTCATTTACCATCAGGATAGGGTAGTGGGAACGGGCATTCGTGATTGAGAGGAGGAACACAGAGACGTTTGAGGGAAAATTGAAGAGGGGAATAAGTGGTTAACGAGCATAAGGCTCTGGGGACATAAAGGGACTGTGGAATCAAGGAGGGCCGGTTGTATTTGGAAAAGGGTACTGGGAGCAGAGTAAGGATATGATGTACGAAACAATAGGGTGTGAAATACTTTTTTGTTTAAATTGATAATTTAAAAAAGTGGTTTATTACATTTCACAGAAAAAAACTAAAGTTAAATTTTCTTGCATGTAAAATTTCCCGCTGTCAAAGTTTACATGCTATTTGGCGAAAGTTTATTCTACGATGGAATAAAAGCTGTCGTCTGCTACGGCGTCCTTAGCAAAAATAGGAAAACGGAAAAGTATGAGTGAATTCGAGTTATAAATCGGGACGCTAGATTTAAAACAACACAGAAAAAACAAAAGTTAAAATTTGTGGAAGATAATATTTGTCACTTTTAAAAATTAAATATATTTTGGCGAAAGTTTTACCGAGGTTAGGAGAATATCTTGATTAAATCTGATCTCGTCTATTGCATCACGCTGCAGTGAGCAAATTTCAATAAAACGTGTAGAATAAGCAACAGAAAACACGAAAAAAATTTGTTCTTACTGATATATCTCCTCCGAAATAAATTACACTATTAATACCATTTAGCAAAAATCGCAAAAAGCAACGGACAGATGGGATTCCCCATTTCCCTCCAATTTAATGAAGTTAAACGACGATAGATAGCGCTGGGGTCGTAATTCTCGCTTCATCTCGATAAAAATGGAGCGCTTATAAGGCGAAAGATTAACCAGGCAAGCTTAAAAATCGGAAATTATCTTCGATTCATGTAAATTTTATCTGGCAAGGTTCATTTTTGTTTTGGTGAATCTTTCACCTGGAATCGATGTAAACTTTATCTTTCGTTTTTTCTGTGATTACCTCGGAATAAATAGCGAGATTCGCGAGTGAAGATAATGGCGTAAGATTCTGGGTTTGTCAGTGAAGGATTTGTTTATAAAGGATAGCAGATTGCGGCAGTAATCTCAGATGGGGGTTGAATGCGCAATTGTTGTACTTACACCTGATGGTCAAAAAAGGAAACGAGGGAGACAGATTTATGACCAAGGATAGACTAGACCAGCATGTCCTGTTGAGGATTTGCGATGTGCGTTCTATTGTCCATTGTTATTTCGGCACACAGTATAGTAGATTATACTAAACTAGTTCTAGCGTAGCAGTGTACTCGTATATAACTCTGGCCCCAGTTTCTGTACACTGCACAGTTAACCTACTGCATCTTACGAGCATTCTGTGAGGGCCGAACGATAACCATGAAATGTCTGTGCGCGTAATCCAGTTGCATTCAGTTTGGTATCCACCTGCGGCCCTGCAATTTTTGCTTTTAACGATCAACTTCTTTCGAGGTAATCCAAGAGAATGGAACAATAAAACCCAATAGCCTTCCAGTCACTATTCACGGAATGGCATACATTTTTTAAAGTGTGGAAAACAAAAGACCCGATTCCAACAATGAGTGTTCTAAATATTCCGAAAATAATTATTTTCTTGAGTGCATGGTCGGCTTTAACAAATGCTGAATTCATTACGACAAAATGGGGAGTATTGATTGGGATATGTACTTTTTAAATTACTTTTTCATTATTAAAAGTTTCTAAAGTCTAAAACCTCCATTGCACTGGAGATCGACAGACACTAACCCTTCAACTTATCGGCATGATAGACCCCACTTAGCCCAAATATATCAACTCTCAATAGATGAACTCAATCATGTGGAGTCCTTAAATCCCATACCGTCTGCAGCCAGATTTTTATTAGAATCCCTCGCATTCGACTAAATATTTCTTCAGAGAAGTGGAAAACTGCAGAAAACCAAAATACCTGAGCTTAGCCGATTACCGACATACGAGTTTGAATGTAGGTGTTCGTGAAACCTTACTTTGAAAGTAGTAAAAATAAAGAAAATTAAAACGCGTCTAATTCTAATTATTAGTTCTTAACTAAATTTCATAACGCATTTTTTAGTCCTTCATAACAAGTTTGGTAGAAATGACACTGGATATAAAATGAAGAATTATTATTATCATGAGTAAACTTTATTATTTATTATGTATTATTCGTAAGAGTAGATTCACAGCAGAGTTTTTAAAGAATTTTATTTTTTAACTTTTTTATATTTCCCACCGTTTCTTAAAACAATTTTATCTTTGAAACAATGTCATTTTTTAACAATTTCATTTGCTTTGGAAGTTTATTCTTAAAATACTTGAGAACTTAAAACTTAAAGACATTTATATTTTAAATGTAATTTTCAATTTTAGGTTTCAAATCTCTAGTCCTTAATGGGGCATATATTTGGTATTAGAGCAAATGGATTAGAGAAGATACAATCGAATATTATTATTAAATAAAGGTATAATAAATAAATAATATATATAATATATAATAATAAATCCTGGGTTCAGATCCCAGCGGAGATAGAGACATTTTTTTCACAATCTTAAGATTTATCAATATTTTAATGATATAGATATAGACCAGTAGACAAACAAAAATGAAGTCTAAAATTAATAATAAATATTCCCTGGTCAACAAAACTAAGAGCAAAATAAAAGTATAATAAAAATACTGACCTACATGATTTTTGCGAATAAGATGGCAACTAGTGTTTCCGACTGGATTTTTCGTGCTGAACGCGAATCTGGGTTCAAAAACTTCCCATCCTGTCTCATTTTTGATCAAATAGGGGTTGCAACCCCTAAAACGGCGTTTTCAGCAATTTTTGAAAAATTGTGGAGCTAAACCATGACGTGCTACAATCTTCACTAATATCAGAGATTAAAGGCTGAAACAACCCCTTTCAAATGAGCCGTATGACAAATTAATCGCATGCGCCCTTAGAGCGGGGGGTGTGTTCTTGTTTAGGGGTGGAGGAAGAAAATGAAATATATATATATATACTTACACCCACGCCCAGGCATAATGAAATGTGCAGTGCTTTTAAAGGTTTTAAGGGTCACTGATTTCGAATATGCAGTTTAAAAAATTCAAAATGGCGGATCCAATATGGCGAACCATTTTTTCAAAATTTGATCGTATTCGCTTGAAACTTGTTACTCGGGGGGTTTTGAGGGTCCCTTATTGCGAATATGCAGTTACATTAAAAAAATTCAAAATGGCAGACCCAATATGGCGGACGATTTTTTGAAATTCAAACGGATTTGCTTATTTTTTAATTTTATTCCTTCACCCCTAGACAGAAACACACCCTCCGCTCTAAGGGCGCATGCGATTAATTTGGCATAGGACTCATTTAAGAGGGCTTGTTTCAGCAAGATATTATTCACAACCATTTCGTATTTCCTAATGTTAATGTTAAAGCTAATGTTAAATAAATTAAATATTATTTTCACCCATTATCGTCTAGTTATTTATATGGACTCTCTCAATCTGTTACAAATGAATCATTTATTGTTTTTGCTAATTATTTTATTGATATTAAACTTCAAAATGATCCTTTTTTAAACGATCAATTCTTGACTTCATGAAAAACAACTGTAGTAATTTGCTGCTAAAATAACTAATATTTAGGGTCCAAAATAAGGTCCTGAGAATTATCATTTTAGGTCGTTAAGGCAATTTTGAAAATTTTTTGAAGCTAAAAAATACCACTCCTAATTATTTATTCGATTAACACTTTTTTTAAGACTTTTTCTAATAACTCGAATATAAATTTTCTGTAATTTGCATGAAGAAAAATATAAGTTTTTCTGCGTTCAAGTCCGTCAAAAATTAATAACGTTGCGCAAGCTCAATTATTATTTTAAAAACGAAAAAATACAAAAAAGTTTTTTCACTATGAAGATTCAGTTTCCTGGAAACTAAATGCACAAAAATAACGAGTTTTTTGTGGTTGCCTGATTACAAGCCTCCACATTCAAATGCAAAATACTGAGTTATTTTTTCTTTAATTGTTTGGCAACATTATTCATAAAATAACCAAGGTAATAAAAAATGTTTTTAGTTCGCGTTTCGATTTTACGTCTTTTTATGGCAGTGACACTAGACGTTGTTTCTGTTCCGCATATTTTTAGTTTTCTGGAAATTTCTTCTAAAAAAATAAAGCTCTGATTAAAGTTAAAGTACCAAGATTTTATAGCAAATTCGTTACACTTGCATATTATATTCTTTTAAATTCGAAGAAATTTAACATTTAGAATTTTGTTCAGAACTGATTCTCCTAAAGTTGATGTTCATTCAAATGTATCCTTTTTTCAATTCGTTGAAATGATTTAAAATGTGTAGCATTTTTATTAACAAACCTAAATCCAGGGGTCTAACGGACCGGGAAATTGAAAGAAACCTGAAAAAAACCGAGAATTTTATTTGACCGTGCAAAACCCGAGAAAAACCCAGGTATTTTATTTAGGACCGGGACTTTTGTTTATTATATCGAAAAATCAATTTTTTCTACGTTGTTCTCATGTAATTCCATTTCTAAATTTTCTACAATTGCAAGGTTTCTTTCTATGCTTGCCGTATGTATATCGATTTATGTAATTTTTTACATTCTTGTCCTGATGACAAGGTATTGGTTTCGTGTAAAAGTTGACTTACTCGCTTTCCAGTACAAGTAAAAGTACAAGTAACTGAAGTACAAGGAAAAGTACAAGTTCGTTAACGAGGTATTATGGATAAATATTAAAGATGTTAAAGCATTTTCAAAATTTTTGAAAGCATTTTTTTCAAGGTTTGAAAATTCTATGTACTGCTGTTCGTAGTACGCGGAAGTTCGAACAAAAAAAAAACGCGGAAAACCGGGAATTTCAAACTTCCAGATCACTAGGCACTCTGAAATCGAGTAATTCGATCATATCCTTGTAGAAAAGCCAATCACTCTCTTCTCGTTTTTAATCTTCACGATGGTTTTATATTTCAAAAAGCAAGACCAATTTTATTGCATTTGAATTTTAAGCAGAGTCGTGAAAATTAAATTTAAATACTGATTTTTCAGCAGACAGGGTGGACATACATCGAATGTCATGGGCATGGTCATGTCGAGTACAATTTATGTTCCCACCACTACGAAAGTGAAATAATGCAGATTGCTTTGCGCCAATTATCGGACTCCGGAGACCAGTTGAATTACTGATAGTTTATTAATTCCAGTATTGGCAAATCAGTTCATGGAACCAAATTAAGTCAACTTTATTTCCTGGATTTTCTCACCGCAAAGAAATTACAAAGTCATGAATTAAATTTGATTTAAATGCGGCTGATTGCTTTGTTTCTATCAATTTTATTAATAAAAAAGTAGGATGCTTTTCAGATTGTTTACCGAAAAAATAAACTGGAAAAGTTATTATTGTTTTTGTAATAAATGAGGGGTAGGATCGTATAAGGGCGTATAGAATTTTCTCGTGTGAAATCATAGTCCCCTGGAGGCTTCAAACAAATTTTGGATTAAAAATTTTTGAAGAACATATGTGAACGTGAAATTTTATTGTGCATCTTTTTTTCTCTAGACAAAAAATGTTGACTTTTTTAGTTTTCGAAATAAAACCAAAAAACTGACTTTTTTGAACAACTTGATTTTAATCCGTTTTTCAGTTCAACTCGTGCTCAGTGCTTCAATTTTTAAAATTTTTTAATGAAAATTTTAGGGAATGTGCTTCAAGATTTCCTTCGATTGACAATTTGATAGGAATTTAAAACCGTTGTTTTCAAAAATTATTATTAATCTTTTTCTCTAGCTCGGCGTGAAACGAACACTTGTAACTTCCAGCTTTTCGTTTATCGAGTAAATTTTGAGCAGGCAAATACTTCTCGCGACAAAAATTCGGAAAAAGGTATAATGAAGTTTTTTGGAATGTTTCAGATCAAAATATTTAATAGTTTAGGAGTAGTTATGATTTTAGTGAACGTCTACGCTGGAGTTTTCGTAAGATATTCAACTTTAATAAGCTTAAAATTTAATTTAATGTGCACTGTCCAGAGCATAGTTAAGGACTAACTGATCTGTTTAACTTTTAAAATAGATTTAGAAAAAGTTTAAGAAAATTTGTGCATTGGTTTGTTTTCAAAATGCATGTTCAAGGTCGTTTACGAGTTAAGCCGAATGCCGGTGTAAACATTAAGTGTGCATTAAGGTTCCTTCATTTAAATCTAAAGAAAACGGAAAATGCATTCAAAATTAAATAAAATTCATGAATATTCTGTTAACTTATTTTTGTTTAAATGTTATTCACTAAAAAATATCATAAGATCATATTATAAGCAAAAACACTCTAGCCAGAGAACATGACACAGCGGAGTGCATAGTAAGCTCGAAAACTCCAGCGCTGACGTTTTTAAAATCATAAATACTCCTAAACTATTAAATATTTCGATCTAAAACTTTCCAAAAAACTTCATCATACCTTTCACCGAATTTTGGTCGCGAGAAGTATTTGCCTGCTCAAAATTTCCTCGCTAAACGAAACGCTGGAAGTTACAAGTGTTGGATTCACGCCGAGCTAGAGAAAAAAATTAATAATAATTTTTGAAAACAACGGTTTTGAATTCCTATCATATTGTAAATCAAAGTACATCTTAAAGCACATTCCCTAAAATTTTTATTAAAAATTTTCTAAAACTGAAGCACTGAGCACGAGTTGAAGTGAAAAACGGATTAAAATCAAGTTTTTCAAAAAAGTCAGTTTTTTGGTTTTATTTCAAAAACTAAAAAAGTTACAACTTTTTGTCTAGATTAAAAAGATGCACAATAAAATTTCACGTCCAGATATGCCCTTCAAAAATTTTAAATCCAAAATTTGTTTTGAAGCGTCCAGGGGACTATGATTTCGCACGAGAACATTCTATACGCCCTTATACGATCCGGCCCCTCAAATATATTGCTTTTTACAAAATAAAAGTTGAATTTTCAAACAAAAAAGATTCATTTTTTGCTAAAAGATATATTTATTTTTAATAAAAAAGAAATAGAGGAATCTTCAACAAAATAATCTAATTGTTAATCGTAAATTTACAATTTTAACCTACAAAGATGAATTTCCAAGGAAGTGATGGAATTAAAAAAAAATGTATTTGAAACTAAACAGTTGCATTTACAACCAAATAGTTGAATCCTCAAGTGAACGGGACGAATTTTCAAACAGATCGATGAGTTTTTAACCAAACATTTGAATTTTGGAACTAGAATACGATTATTTTAGAAGACATTTGCATTTTTAATCCAAAAGGACGAATTTTCTTTCAAAAACGATGATTTTTCAACAAAATAGTTCAATTTTCGACCAAAAATGATTAATTTCTCAACGAAAAATATAATAGTTTTCAACCAAGAAAAGTTTTAATTTTAGATAAAAACAAGGTAAAATTAACCAAGGAAGGTGAATTCTTAATGAAGAATGCAATAGTTGATATTTCAACAAAAAATGAATTTAATTTTAAATAAATATTTGAATTTAACCAAAAACTTTAGCAAAAGTAAAAAACGAAATTTCTACCATAAGGGATGAATTTTCAACAAATAAAGATTTTTCATTCCTAGGGTAAGAACATGTCAACCAAATAGTTGATATTTTTACCTTAAAAATAGATTTTTGAACTCAAAAAGACGAATTTTAAACTAAAAATGATTAATTTACAACCAAGAATATAATTCTTAAATTTGCAGTTCCAAAAATTGTTTAAAAAAATAAGTTTCGACAAAATGCGTACATTTTCAAACAAATAGTTGCATTAAAAAAAAAGGATAAATTTGATTGAAAAATGAATTATATACATTTGAAGTTGAAAAATTGGGTTTCAGCCAAAAAGAAACTAATTTTCGACACAATACATACATTTTAAATAGTTGCATTTTAGAGTAAAAATGATAAGTGTTTAACTAAAAATGGATGAATTACATTTGCAGTTGAAAAAATTAATGTTCAACCTTAAAAATGAATTTTCAACTAAATTCTAACATTTTTAACGAAATAGTTGGATTTTTAGATAAAAGGCATCAATTTCCAAACAAAAAATCGAGTTTTCAACAAAATAATTAAATATTTTCAAACGTACAAACAAATTTTTAACCAAAAATGGAATAGTAATATTTGAAGCTCAACAAATTTATTTGAAAAAAGAGAATTTTCATTAAATGAATGCAATTTCAACCGCAAAGTAGAATTTTGCGCTAGATGAGATGAATTTTCAACTACAAATGGAATAATTAAAATGATTGGTCAAAAGAATAATAATGAAATCTTTAAACAATAAAATAAATCTTTAACCGAGTAATTCCAGTTTCCACTAAGTAGTTGAATTTTCAACAAAAGAAGCTGGATTATCTATGTCAAATGTAAAAGTTTAATTTTCAAGTAAAAATTATCACCTTCAAACCATAATTAGAATAGTTAAGTTTCCAGTAGAAAAAATTGATCTGCACCCAAAAATAAACGTATTTTCAACAAAATACGTACATTTTCATCTAAATAGTTGGGTTTTTATCTAGAAACGATCGAAATTTTCAACTCAAAGTGGAATAGCTAAAATCTTCTATTTCAAGAAAAAAAATAATTATAGAAAAAAACGAATATTCAACAAAAAAGATGAACTGTATGAAACATGTAGTAGTTTTACTTTCAAGTAAAAATTTTGGATTTCAACGTCTTTAACGAAATACTTAAATTCTGAATAAAAAAAGATGAATTCAGGGGGTATTTACAGGCTTCACTTGTGAAATAAAATCACTAATTTTAATTTTTTTAAAGTTCACTGGAAACTGGATTAGTGCATGGTTTCGATTATGGCCTTCGACACAAATACAGGGACTTAAACGTAAACAGGCTGGGCCGCTTGTACGATTTCTGTTGTATTTGGAGGCATGACGTAACCTGATGCTACTAACGCGTTAAGCGGTAATCCAGGTTCCAGTGTTTTTCAAAAATGTATTCTTTACATTTATATTTTCCATGATGTCGCATTCTGCGTAAAACCCCTGTTATTGTGAGTAGTTTTTTCACGTTTCCGAGCTTTAAAAACTAGTTTCTGAGAATTATTGACATATAAATTTTGGGGTTCATTTGTTGAACAGAATTCTTCTCGTGAAATCAGAAATGTCAAATGCAGGGGAGAGCAAACGTGTTTGGAAAAATCAAATACAGTGGAGCGATATCGTTGGAACTTTCCACAACATGTAGCAAAGCGATATCAGCGAGTTTCATTTAACCGATTCAATGATTCGCAAACAATGATAGGACCCTATCGCACGAACCAGTAAACTGAAAACAAGTACGAGGGGTGTTGGTTAAAAACAAAAACGAGACGGTAACTGTGTGTCATTTATGGAGCCTGGTCATTCGCACAAAAAGGAGTCATTAGTTGGCGCTAAACTATGAAAAGTTTACCACGGATAATTAGTTTGGAGGTGACTCTCATTAAAATAAGCTTCCTGCCTTCGCCCATTCTGGCTTGAAACAGCTGTAGAGCCTTGCTACGTCCACCTTTAACGCTTCCATTAATTAGCGTTTACATGCGAACATAATCACACTTTCGCATACAAATGATTACATTATAACTACAGATTAAGTTCCGTTCTCTTCTATATCCTGAAAATTACATTAAAATCATCTTTAGATGCATGCAGACCTCGGACTTAGTACTTTATACTCAGAAAACGTTTTAGATATGTACATGGAGTATTTGCTTGATCTAAACAAAAAATTTTAAGTCAATCAAATATTTTGTTCAATGAAGCAAAATTTATTTGATTTAACCAAATATATTTTTATAGAAAAAAAAAGGACTCTTTTTGTTCGCAAAATTTTTTCTGAATGTATTGACACCATTTTGCTACTATTTTGAAAAAAGTTAAACTAATGACACTATTTCTCACAATTGATCGCTAATGCTATTATTTAGTTACTTTTCACTGAACAATATTTTCGAACTTCTTCGCTAATTAGCTTAAACAATATGTCCGTCACCTCAGCGAATCCGTAAGTTTTTTTCTGGATCGTATCTAGGAGTCATCAAAAAATAACTTTAGACAATTTGGGTAAAAGTAGATAAATTTTTTCAACCAAATATATGAACTTCGAACGAAAGAAGATTAATTCTGAACAAAAGGTGTAATAATTCATACTTTAACCAAGGGAAGATTTTCATTTGAAATAAAACACAGTCGGCTTGAAGCAAAAAGGACGAATTTCCAAAAAAATATTTAAGTCCTCAAAACAAAACAGATTAATTTACAAGAAAATAGTTGCATTTTTAACCAAATAGTATATTTTTTCAATTAAAAAAGATCAACTTTAACCAAAAGTAAAATATTTTTATTAAAGTATTAAATATTAAAAATTATTAACTATTAAAATAAAAAAAATTTAATTTTCAATGAAAAAAAGAATTTTCTACAAAACAGCAGAATTTTTAAGCCCAAATGGCGAATTTTTACAAAGTAGTTCAACTTTCATCCAAGAAGCTAGATTTTCAATCTGAAGGAAGGAACTTTCAACAAAAAATATAATACTTGATATGTCAAGCAAAAAGATGCTTATTTTAAATAAAAAACTGTTGCAGAGTTTATATTTTTCTTGTTCATAACATTTTTTTTAACTATATAGTTAAATTTCTTAAATAAAATAGACCAATTTTAAACTAAAAATGGAGTAGTTAAATTTTTATTTAAGAGAATTTATTTACAATGAACAAAACTTTTGTCTACTGGACAGTTTAATTTTTATACTAAATAGTTGAATTTTCTGCTAAATTGTTGAATATCCAGGCCTAAAAGAACTATTATCTATACAACAGTTAAATTTTCAACCCGAAAAAGGAAATTTTTAACAAATAATTTAACTTTTAACCAATCGGTTGAATTTTTAAGAAAATAGTGGCATTTTGCAAAGTCTCATCGTTCCGAAACTCGGGATGAACAGTAAAATATTTTTCATAAGCTTGTCTAGTCGTCCTGAATTTTCGGGATAACGTCCCCTTTTTCATCGCATATCCATCATCCAATCAATAAAATCAAATTTTCAAATAAATACTTGAATACTTAACCAAAAATAGAATCATTTTCATCCAAACAAAACGGTTACATTTTCAACCAAAAATTGATTTGCTACCAAAAAAGACGAATTTTTTAAGAATATACATAAATTTTTAATCGGATAGTTAATCCTCTGTCGAAATTGTTTGAATTTTCGAGCCAAAAATACGAATTTTTAACCAAAAATATAATTTTCAACCAAAGCAGCTCAATTTCTAATCAAAAGGTTGCATTTTAAACCAAAGAAGGTGCAATTTCTACAAAAAGTGATTAATTTTTAAAACAAAAGACGAAGGTTAAGTCAAGTAGTCGCATTGTCTACATATAAAAATTTGTTAGCCAAGAATTTTTTTTAATTAAAGTATAGAAGCTTTAAGTCACAATGACGAAATTTAAACAAAATAGTCAAATTTTCAACCAAGAAATATGGCTTAGAAAGAAAATTTTGAATCTTTAAGAAAATAGTGCAATTTCGAACCACATACAATTTTTAATGAAAAAATATGAATTTTTAACCAAAAAAGAAAAAAGCTTGGGAAAAGAAACAAGACTGTGAAAAAAGCGATAAATAAATAGAAATTCGACCATCCTTAGACTAAAGAAAAACATTTCAATTTTTCAGGAACTTTTCCTGAAAAAAATTTAATTTTTCAGTGTACACGTGAATCGTTTCTTATTTTATGGTCAACTAATCGAGAAAATTGATACAACCATAAGAAAGAATAGTGAAAAAATAATTTTTAAAAGATTTAAAATATTTTTAAAGTCGCTTATGCAATTTGAAATGTATTTCAATTCTATTATTGCTATACAATTATAAATTCACTTTCTCTGAGCTATTTTTTTCGGTAACTAATTACTTATAACAAATTATTTCTGTTAGAGGAATAATTTGTAAAATTTAAGTATTTAATAATCTCATTATTATAACATTATCGCATTAATAAAGGCTATATTAAAGTAAATTTGTAGATCTTGTTGAAGTAAACAATTATCGGAAGTGTAGGTGCTATTACCAGCAGTAAACATATGAAAAATAAAGATTAAAAACATAAAATAAAAACAAAATAAAAATAAATAAACCTTAAATATACGGTAGCGACACCTGAACCTACTAAGAAAAGGATAAAAGTGAAATTTTGGGGTTGCGACATACAATTCCTGCGCAATATACACTACCGTCGGAAATTATGAGATCGATTGACGCAAGCACTATTAAAAATCACTGCTGGCATTGAACCACGATAA
>JAAAKG020056607.1:0-18070 GCA_010014905.2 Druon quercuslanigerum | reverse complement strand
AAAAAGAAATTTTAGAGGATGTATATTCTCCTGTTGCAAAAGTACAGACATTAAAATTACTATTATCATATTGTTGTCAATTCAAATATAATGTTACTCAAATGGATGTTGAAACAGCATTTTTGAATGGTAGAGTAAAGTCAGAAATTTTTGTAAAACAACCACCGGGTTTTGAAGATAAAACGGATAGAGTTTATAAATTGCAAAAAGCTTTGTACGGATTAAGAGAAAGTCCAAGAGCATGGTACGAATGTTTTGATAATTTTATACGTAAATTAGGATTTAAAAAAAGTGAAAATGATTATTGTCTGTATTTTAAGAAGGAAATGAATGAAACAATATTCTTGATATTATTCGTAGATGATTTGTTGATATGTGGACAAAGTAAGACAAAAATAAATGGAATTAAAAATCAATTATCTGAAAAATTCTCAATGACAGATCTTGGTGTTGTAAATACTTATTTGGGTATTAAGATTGATTACAATGTTGAAAAAGGCGAGATGACTTTAGATCAAAGCGATTATATCAAGTCTTTAGCAGTCAAATATAATTTAGAGAATGCGAAATTGTATACAACTCCAATGGAACAAAACTTGAGTGTACAACCTGCGCAGTCAGCAAATAATGAAATTAAATATAGAAATTTAATTGGAGCATTACTGTTTATAAGTACGAGTACTAGATTAGACATAAGGTACAGTGTAAATTACTTGAGCAGATTTCAAAACTGCTATGATGAAACGCATTATTTATTATACTTAACGATGAATCTTAAATTGACTTACAAAAGAAATTCGAACAGAGAGATTTTGGATTGTTTTGTTGATGCTGACTGGGCAGGAGATAAAGTTGATAAAAAATCGACTACTGGCTATGTAATTAGATTATATAGAAATGTTATTTACTGGAAATCTAGAAAACAAGTGAGCGTAACAAAATCGTCGACAGCCGCCGAGTATGTAGCTTTATCTGAACTTGTAAGCGAAACAAAATTTGTACTGAATTTATTTATAAACTTTAATGTTAAGATGGAAAAACCAGTGCCTATTTATGAGGATAATTCTGGGGCTATAGCAATAGCAAGATTTGGAAACTTAACAAAAAATTCTAAGTATATTGAAGTTCATTACCATTTTGTTAATGAGAGTTATGAGAAAGGAATTATTGAAATAATAAAAATAGATTCTGAGTTGAATTTAGCTGATATTTTAACTAAGGCACTTGGTCGGAATAAATTTGAAAAGTTCAGAAATTTGTTAAATATAATTTAACCCGTAAATTATAAATTATGTGAAATACATACGATATACAAATAAAAAGTAATAAGATTGTACTATAGTTTAAAGCATAGATTTAAGGAGGTGTGTTAGAATATATAGGTAAATCTATGCTAGCTCTACTGTAATACAGTCGAAGACGCCGAGCGCACGTGTGTATGTGCAAGTGCGTGCGTGCGCAAGAGTAAGAAAAAGGGAGTATAGAGTGAGTGTCAGGTAGGGTTATGGCCGTATCAAGAGGTGAGATAAGCGCGTGGATAATCCACGAACATCTTCGATCAAAATGTTATTTATGGATAAATAAATACTTTCTCTTATAATGGAAAATGTTGTGATCTCTGTGCAATTAATATTTTCCATGGAAACCTCTGATTATTCAACAGGATCAAAATAAAAATCATCGTATTATTTCTCTTGTT
The DNA here is from genome assembly GCA_010014905.2 of Druon quercuslanigerum. Lineage (NCBI taxonomy): Eukaryota > Metazoa > Arthropoda > Insecta > Hymenoptera > Cynipidae > Druon > Druon quercuslanigerum. Next base: position 16,371 of record JAAAKG020056607.1, on the reverse strand, counting down.
AGTCGATGTTTGAATGCTGCCGAAAAGAATTATACAACGACCGAAAAAGAGCTCTTGGCCATTGTGTATTCTATTACAAAGCTTCGTACATACCTAATAGGTTGTAGATTTGAGATCATTACGGATCATAAAGGTCTTAAATTTCTTAATACAACTGCTTATCTTAACGCTAGATTAATTCGTTGTCGTATTGTTCTTCAACAATTTGACTTTGAAGTTTTTTATTGTGCTGGACGAAATAATGTTGTAACTGATTTCTTTATTTGAAATCCTTGAGGAAAGTTTAAAACTACTTAGCGAAAAGGATTGTATGAGATCAAATGTATCTTGCAATGAAATATATTTAGGTATAGATTTAAGGAAAATCTAAAGAATCTAGAGTTATTGCAGGGGCAGGATCTTTATATAAAAAAGATCATTAATGATTTAAAGAGAAATAAAATCATGGACTTTTATATTTGATACGAGAACATTTTATTTTGAAATGACAAGTATTTAAATGTATGGCAGGTAGTAACACCAGAACAGATGAAAAAAAACTGATAGATTGTGTCCACTTAAAATTAGGTCACCCGGGTGTATACAAAACTGCGATGTATTTGAGACAATATTATTATTGAAAATTCATTAATCGTGATATTAATATGGAATGTCAATATAATCTTGTCCACTCAAAAGAACTTTGCGATCTGATTACTGTTGATTTTTATGGACCTTTGCCAAAGTCACGCGGAGGAGTTCAATATATATTTGTATTTTTAGATGCTTTTTCAAAGTATGTTAAGTTGTACCATATTAAAAAAGAAACTACTGATATCGCTTTTAAAAAATTATTCGATTTGTACATTCCGGAAATGGGTAAGTCCCAAAGAGTTATAGCGGAGTAATAAATTGCACAAGTCTGGAATTCGAGCAATTTATTCTTCAATCAGACATCCAAAGAGTAATCCGGCCGAGAGGATTATGTAGGAATTGGGTCGGTTGTTTCGCACATTATGCTCTGATAAACATACCGGATGGGCTCAGTGCATCCAAGATATTGAATTTTTTTTTAATATCACGACCCATTTTAGTACAGGATATACTCCTTTCGAATTCCATTTTGATGTAAGACCTATCGACTAAATTCAAAATCTTCTCAGTTTTCCCAAATCAGAAGATATTCAGAAAGATGCAAAAATTGTTTTGGCTAGAGAGAGAATTAATGCGAATTTCAAAAAGCGGGGGCGAGCTCAAAAGACTCATTCGAGAATTGCCTTGCAAGAGGATGATTGGATTTTGCTTCGCGTAACAAAACAATTGGATGTATTTTAAAAGGTCACCACGAAGTTTTTTTATTTATTTTACGAACCTCATTTGATAACTAAAGATTATGGTAACAATTGATATGAATTGGCTGAAAGTGAAGACCATCGGAGAATCCTAGGTTCTATAATCAGGCAAATCTTAAAAAATATATTCGACCTTTAGATGCAGAGTCAATTTAAATGACTTTTTGCATTTTCCGGGTTTTCTTCACTGGAGATTTTAGTGAAGATAGTAAATATTTAAAATTGAAATGTTGATTATTAAATTTATAATGGTGTGTAAATGAATGTTATATTATGTTAAGTGGTGGGTCTATTTACTCGATTTCCGACGTTAAGTACTTTAACCGAATAATATTAGGTATAAGTTTAATGATAATAACTGTTTCCATTTATGTAGCTACGACGATGTAAGATGTAAATCTGGTTTCAGGCGAATATTTTTTAAAACTTTTCGAAACTCAATTTTTTAAAAAAGGGGGATGATGCAAGGGAAACCTTAGATCGAATTTAAATTTCCGTACGAATAAAAGTTGTTTCCGCTAACTTAAGGAAACGTTAGTCAAATGTTTGTTGGAGAATAGGATTTTCCGAACGTTAAGCCAATGAGCGATCGAGATTTTTCAATGTAAAGCAAAAGGCGTGAAATCGCGGAAAAGAGCGGAACAAGTATCGCTTTTATAACGTACGAATTTTTAAAGTGTTAAATGCCGAGGTTTTTTGGAATTAAATCTCCTTGAGAAGTTTATATTGATATTAATAAACTTTAACAGCGGCGTATTTGATTACCGTACTTCTACATTAATTTTCCATCAATCACTGGCTTTTTACTATTGGACTGACGAGAGATGTCTAATATAATTTCTCTAAGTTTGGAGGATTCAAAAACTTCTTGCTGAATTCTGATATTTGTTTGATCCGAATCGTTCTCTTAATGATAGCCTGTTTTATTCGGGCAACGAAACTGTCTTCAAATAGAACTATTTGAATGGGACCATCTAAAAACTGATATAAGCAATTTGTCTGCGTTCTTGGTCTCTGTCTTTATTTCTTTATTTATTTATTTAACAGTTATTTATAATTTGTAATTATTAGGTGTGTATGTGGATGGCAATGAGTGTAGTGGAAATGATTTTATAGCCAGATTTGTGTTCTTACCACTTATACCAACATTGATTGATTTTAAATAAAATAAACCGAGTATTTTATTAAAGAAATTTGTGGGATAATTCAAATTTTTATTAAATATTTACTTGTGATTATTAACATATATTTAAGTATAAAATTGTTTGGTTACATCCTTTGATATTTTCGCTGATTTACAAATTTTCAGTGATGCGGCATTAAAAATTTGTAAATTTTTAACAAGATTAAAACTGAGTTTATAATTTTACTCGCTCAAGTTTGCTCAATTTTCGTTTAATTCTGCGTTGAATTCAGACTGTCAAAACGCATCTAAAAACTATTTCGAAGAAACAAATGTTCAACTTAATAAACAGATAGTCCATTCTTTGTTGACAAATGATATCTCAAAAGTGTAAAATGTTTACAAACGTAAAAAAGTTGAACTAACGATAAATTTGTCTTAACAAAGTAGGTGAAGGCGTCTTTTTTCAAATATTGCTGAACACACCATTCAAATTAAAATGAGTGATGGCTTCTGTATTAATAGAAAAATCTAATTAGTATGAAAAATTCATACAAAATACTGATTCTATTTAAATAATTGTTTCAACAATCCAAATGATTATTATTTTAAATATGCATCAGCAAATGCGCCGATTAAATTTTTTTAGAGTTAGTTATTTTTTAAAGATGAAAATCAAACAGAATTTAAATATTTACTATTATTAATAACAAATATTTATAAAAAATAATTAATTATAATTGGTTTTAACAACTTTCGCTAAAAAGCGTCAAGAACATACATTTTTCTTCAAGAAACTCTACAGATAATAATATTATTTATTTACGATTGAACAATTCCAAAAGTGTAATATTTTATACATTTTTTCATCAGGTGTTACTCTGGAAAATAAAATACATTACCAGTAACCATAGTTATACAATTAAATATAATCGCAAAAATAAATAAAATAATTTTTTATCAAGAACGAAGAGTTCGTAATTTTGAATGTAATTTTGAATGTTTCTCCAAATTTCGTCTCCAAGTTTTTGCAAATCGATCAAAAAATATTGCATTTGTTTTTAAAGGGCTTGTGTAAATTGTATTCAGAATAGTCAATATTAGATGTATCAAATTAACCCTCAACTTTCATCTTCACCAAAAACGATACAATAAATCAAAAATTATTATTTAAATTTCAGCCTCATAAGTCTGTTGTATAGTTTTTGTAAATTCTTGTTGCGGATTCGATAAAAATTAAATCACGACATATTTCTGTAACTATATTATAGTTTCTCCTGACCTTAAGCTATGGTACTCCACTATATCACTATTTTCTTCTCACTTAACCCCAACATATCTTTTGTATATCTACAGAGCTCAGTTCTTATTTCAGAATATTCATTAGTTTCTGTTTAATTTCGATATGCGGAGCTTTTTTAACCGAGAATTAAACTCTCTAATCAGGTTACTTTTAATTAATCATCTTGCTTCTTAACAAATATAAATCTGAGTCAAATTTTCTTCCAAGCATCCACGTAATCTACATAATTTATTGATGTACTATTTATTTTCTGTCCAACCTACATTCCAACTTCTAAGTCTTGCCCACTGTATCTTAAACTCCCCGTTTACCTGCCGTAAATCCCAGTATTTTTTTCATAGGAATCCCCCTTTCTAACTTTTGTATAACTGATAGCAATTGGGTTTGTCGATTCGTCCTTTAATTCGCTGTACATTATGCATACTGCTTCTCTTTTTCTACTATCCCCATGATAATTTTTATATTTCTGCCTTACGTGTTTTTACAAGGTCTGACGTTTCCCATCCCCATATCTCTACCCCGTATGTCACGCGTGACCTTCCCAAAGTGTCTACCAAGTAGAGTCTTCTACCTGAATTATTTATTCTTACTCTTTTTTATCTTCATCATGCGGCGTTGGTAGCTTCATGTGCTTTTCCTCATCAACCTCAATCCTCTTTACCCTTTCTTTATCCTCCCCCCTGGCCAAAATATCATGTCTTTTGTCTTATTTGCATTAACTTGGAGTTTTTTTTAGTAAGGTATCTTTCTAAAGTTCTAAGCATTCCGGTTATGCCGCCAGCAAAACCCGCAACCACACTGAGATCGTCAACAAATTACAATGTATGAAACTTAATATTTCCTATTTCTATACCGTCTTCTTTTTTCCTTTCCCACTCTTCATCCAAATATTCTACAAAAACACGTTGAAAAGAACTGGGCTCAGTAGACACCCTTGCCCGACACCCCTGTTAGTCGAAAGACTCTCATTTACCTCTTCATCCGTGATTACCTCATTTTTGATTCCCTGTATAAAGTTTCGACCATTCTCAACAGTCTACCCTTTATTGGAATTTTTTTAAATTTAACAAAAAGAATATCTCTGTACACAAAATCGAATGCCCATCTTAAAATATACAAAAGTTACGTACAATTTTCCCCCTTCCATTTTTATCTTGTTGTTTATCATGCCATATCTATCATCCTATACCTAAGAGTTCTATTCCCCTAAAGTTACCGGAATCATTATCGACTCCTTATTTGAATATAGGCAAGATTCTTGCTCTTTCCTAATTTCTTCCTATCCTCCCTTCCTCCACAATACCATTATGCATCTCTGGGCATCTTCGAACCAGGAGGGTGGTATACCTTGTAGTGATTCTACTAACAGCCCATCTTCTCCTGTCAATTTCCCCTTTCTGATCCTTTTTATGCATTGGGCTACTTCCTTTAACATCTATTTCTATATTTAGGTCATCTTTTCCCTCTTCTTTTTCTAAACAGGTCTCAGCGTTCCCTGACTCCATTGTCCTGCGAAGGTCTGCAACTACCTACTCTTCTCTCGCCAACTGAAGAGTTATGGTCTCTGCTTTAATTTTTTATCTGCCTCATGTTCCTTTTGAAAGTGAGATTTCCACTTGTCCCTTTGTAATATAGTTGGCCCTCTTTCTTTTCCTAGGTCTAAAATTGTCTACTAACACCCCAAAACTCGTTCATTTTTTACTCTTCGCGACTTTTCGCCAATTTTCTTTTTTTTTCTTTCGTTTCTTTTAAGCAGAGGATTTTTTTAACTATTCCGTTCCTTCACGAATTCCTGCCTATCCCTGGCGCTTTTATTCTTAAAGAGCTGCCTCACGGTTTTCCAGACCTTATCCTTTAAAAGTTAACTTTACCGTTCCAAGCCTATTGTTTCACTTCCTAGTCAATCTTTTTTGTGACATAGGTGATTACAGTCTGTAACGGAATCCATACGACAATCTGGAAAAAGTCTCGTGCACCCTGTGGACACGAAGCAACCCAAGGAAAACCGCCTTCTGCCTTTTTTCCGCAAGTGCTTTAGCATATTGTTCACATGCAGGGATGCTTTTTAGGCTATTAACCAGTAAAAGCTTAGCACCTCCAAGAGCACTGATAAAAAGGACGATTAATTTAACAGAAGATTCCGGGTACATTCGTCGCAACACCCTTACAAGGTCTCTATACCTCTCTTTCCTTTCATTCTCCTTGGCTATGATTTTTTGGTCAGCTAGTGCCGAAAATTCGAAAACGAACATGTTTCGCATCTCTAAGGCAAGGAGAACCATGTCAGGTCTTGAGTGTCTAACAGAAACAATTGTCGAGAATATAAAGTACCAGTATATGCGGCACTTCTCATTCTCGACAATTGACTCTATTTTCCTAAGGGCATTTAGCGCAGCGATATCAATGTTAATTCCGTAAGAGTGAAAGAGATGGTACTAAAGCATTCTCAGTGCCGCATTGTGCCTGTGGATCCAGGTCGTTTCCGCATGAGTTGGACAACTATATAGTATGTCTCCAAGATGCTCGGGATGTGCATGGCATGCCCTGAAGCTATTATCGGGAATGTCTTTACTCAAAATGTGGCGACGGTATGTTAAAGTGGAAATGACACCATCTTGGCATGCCAGAATGAAACGCTCCGTGCCCGACTTCTATTCGCGAGATTTAAGGAAAGCAAAAGTTAGCTCACACGAAATTGACTGATCCTCCACGTTTCTGTGGACGATGCTGTGCATCCTCGTATCGAGGAGCTGTTCCCAGAAGTTTTTCTTTGCTTTTTGAATCCGGGCTCTCGGGAGTAAGTACTCGAGATAGATAAGATTTGATGCATTCTGCTCACTTCTAAGACTGAAATTAAGTCCGAGTGTTTCAGCAGCCTCCTCCACTGCTTTGTACAGAAACGCTCCTTTGCCCTCTTCTTCATGCTTTCTGACCATTTCAAGAAGAGGATCACTTCCATTTCTTACTCTATATGCTGTACCTAAAATAATTCTGTTGTGAAGACATTCCATATTCAATATTCCGCGACTACCTTCACGGCGTAAGATGTAGAGTTGCGGAGCAGAATACTAAGATGCATGCTATTGTTTATGTGCATAACCTTACGTGTCCCGATATCAAGGGATCTGAGCTCGCTCTTCGTCCATGGAACGACTTCAACTGAATAGAGTACTACCGGGACAGCAAGCATGTTCGTTGCAAATGCTTTGTTCCTCGCCGACAGTTCGCAAAACTAAATCTACCGGATGAGCGGCTCTGTGGTACGCCCAGGTACGTATAAGTCTTTCCAGCGCAAAAGTGTTTTATAGCGCCTCTATCGATGAGCTCAGATTCTTCATGGATGCCATTAGGGTTTCCTCGCTGTAAATAAACCTTAGCTTTATGCAGTTGCTCTTTATTTTTAGCATAAATCTTACGATAATCTATGTAAAATACATGGGTGACCTTGTGCTTTCGATTTGCAGGTTTGCCGCAAAGGTACCCCTGTGAATGCCAAAGTGCTAGAGATAGTGGCAATAATGTGAGACAAAACAGGAGTAGGCTCATGGAGTCGCCCTGAAAGACAGCTCTTTGAAATGTGACCTTGTTAGTTGTCGCACGAGTTTTTCTAGATGTGATAATAAATCTGGTTTTCCAAAGTGGCATCAATCTCTCTATGCACCTCACGATTTGCGGCTGAACCTTGAAGCTTTCCAAAAGACAGATGACAAGTTTATGGGAATTCGAATCGAAAGCTTTCCGGTAATCAACGTAGGCCATCGATAGGTCACGTCGTTAGGATGCTGCATCTTTGCAGACACATCTGTTGATAAGCAGGTACTCGCGACATCCTGCTACGCCTTTCTTTGATCCGCATTGTTCATACATTTCTTGTCAATCAGGTCCGATTGCCCGAACAATCCTATAATTTAGGATAGCTAAGTTGCCCATTTTTGGCAGGAATAGTGGGCGCCCTTCCACCAACCACTCCGAAATTAGCTCTTCCGACTTCAAACATAAGGTGAGAATACGGGCAAGAAGGTGGTAAGTGAAAGGAAACTTCTACCACCAGATGGTTTTGATACCATCTGGGCCTGTAGCGGAATAGTTTTTCATCCCTTTCAATACTCTTTCCACCTCCTCAATCGTGATGGTTGGACATTCTTCCTCAGGTCTTGTCATGAGGGCATTACACAGCTCCTTGAAGTTATTTATGTTATTGGAGTCATCGTCAAATATATGTTGCACTTCCTGGACCAAAAGATTTCGACCTCCTCTGGTTTGGGCGGGTAGTCTACAGCTAACGAAGGGTCTTGGAAGAGTTAAGATAAGACAGACAGAAACAGTTGGTTTTCTCTAACTTGTTATGTGTGGGTTGGGTCCGCTTGAGGGTTCATTTTTTCGGGACCACCCCTAAACAATTGTCCGCGACTGCTTATTAATTCTGTGTGACTATACAGTACAGTGAAGTACAGTGAAGAAGAAAGCAATTTTTTGTGTTTATTATTTTTTAAATTAATCTATTGGTACAAAAAATTTAATTCAACCTAATTTCTTTTGGAAAATAAATAATTTAAGTAATGCAGTAATGTAGTAGTGTTATTAACAAATTTTTCCTGAAAAAATAAGTTGTCAATAGTTTTTTTGATTGCAATGTTCTTATAAAATAAATAAAAAAATGGTGAGAAAACTACTTCGCTGAAATAGAATAATGTTTCAAGAATACTGCAAGGTTCATCAATAATGATCAAGAATTCTCTAATATCCCACTCAAATAGTTATTTTTGTAATTAACTCTCTTGAATACATCTGTTTTAATAAGGATTTCTGAAAATTGAATTATTAACTATATTAGCATTTTGAAAACGTTTTAGAATATAACAAGTTTTTTTAAGATTCTCCGCCCTTATCATGAATTAATAAAAATTAATTTAACATAATTTTATTTAGAAAATCCTAGTGAGGTGTGTAAACCTTATTAGAATCTGCTGCGAATTATTTCCGCTCAGCAATCTTTTGGGATCGTTTCACTTATTTTTGGTTAGAATTTTATATTTACTACTGTTAATCATACTTCTTCTTCTGTAAAATACGCGTAGTTTAGGCAAAACTAAATCCCAGTTCCCAGACTTGTGAGGCAAGCTAGTGAGCTTTTTATGCATTTTTGGGCAATCACTCATTATCTTTTTCTAATTATTGAAAAAAAGTGATTTGAGACCTAGCTACTTATTCGCGACTTTCTTTAGGACAAATTTCTTCGGTGTAAAAAAGGTGTAGCTGTTTACAAAAAACTTCCGAGTATTTCATTATATCCTGTATAACTCAATGAGTACAAAATTACTATTTAGTAGTGAAATTTTACTCATTTTCTGCAAAATTTTAAAAGCAATCAACTCTTTAGAGTGAAAATTGTTTAGCTCTAGAATAATTAAACTTAAGAGAACGTCAGCAGTCACCAGAAACGAGGTGTGCGGAATAGTCATTATTAGAATATCAGAATAGTCATTATCTATCACTTATCACTATCTATATTTCTATCACTTATCACTATCAGAATAGTCATTATTAGATGTATCAAGTTCACCCTCAGCGTTTGTCTTCACAATTAACCAAAGAATACGAATACCAAATTGTGATTAAAATTTCACCCCTATAAGTCTCTTTTATATTTTTGGTAAGATTTTGTTATAAATTATAATGCATTTGAATGCAAATCAGTCCGTCAATGATGAAGTAAACAGCAGGCTCTGTTGAATCTGTCAAGGCACACTGCCCTCATCAGATCACTTGATTGCATCATGAAAATACGTCCGTGAAAGATTGTACATCCCGGGACAGCCCCGTGCAATCTATTTAAAAAAATATAAAATTCAAACCCTACCAAAAAATGCCTTCGACTCGTTGAGCAGTATCCATCTTAAGCCTGTGAAAACATTTTGAATTTTATAATAATTCTTGCGTTGATGTCGCGATAGGTCTTGAACTTTCCTCTTATGAGTTTGACTATGTTAGCGGTAGTACTGCTACTGATAGGGTTTCACATAATCGACAGACAGATAACAGCACCTAGAGCCACCGCTAGGGGCCACAGGATGCGGGCCGGCGGTGGTGACCTACGTGAAGGACGGGTGGATCTCACCTTGATACCCAAAAAAGTTACTGTCCAACGAGACCACCGGCAATAAGTGGTAAACAGCAGAACATCAACTGAGCCTGTGAAGGATGTTTCGATTGGGAGACCGAAACATTCATCTGTCAAACCCATCATGTTGAGTATTTGATGCGATGCCATTTCGAGCACGAGAGTGGGAGCGACCACATATTCTTTCGACGAAATGGCCTTTCAACAAAACTTTGTATCGAATTTCCGGGAAATGAGAGTAGTAACTCAAGACGCTCTTGAACGACGAAGACGTCTAATAATAGAAGGCAACCTGCTCACAATTAGAACAATGAGCCGAATAATATCTACGGTTAAGGCTGCATACCACCAGCTATATGAAGGTGCGCAGGACAAAAAGTGGACCAAATGGACGCCGACAAAAAAGGCAGATGTGATCAGATGTCACTTTTGGGCAAAAGCACAAGGTGGACCTGTCGTAGGTGTACAATATCGTTTTTTCATGGGTCTACATCCCGAGGTGGCCCATAAGGTGTCTAAACCACATATGGCTGATCAATTACCGATCTGATCAATCAGGCGGCGCCACCTTATATCCGGGGTCCAAATATGAAACATCCAAGAACAGATACAACAACAACTAGCGGCACCTGTAGCGCACCCAGAAGATGTGTCATAAGAGAAGGTTCATAGAGCCGTGACACTTGACAGTATGGATGAGGGGGAGCCGGATCTGAGGAATGTAATACAGCGACTGTCTGATAGCCGACAGTCGTTAGGCTTGCAGCCGCTGGAGCCCGCCATCCTAGAGATGCCATCCTGGAGTTCGGAGATCAGGAACCATTAATGAAAAACATTTAGCCTAAATTAAGAGTCAACAAGAATCGTGTGTGATTAGTCAGCCAATTTAACACCGAGATACTGCCTCTGCTTTTGTAGCACGATAGTAGTTTTCTATAAGTATATATTTGCTGCAAATACATATTGTGCTGCAGTCGTGTGTATCAGGATGATGAGAATAAAACTCTAAGGCCGGACTACTAACAACTATTCCCTGAGAAAGATGTCAGATCCCTTACAGAAGTTTCCACTTCCAGGCGAGATTAGCAAAATACCAGCAAAACTGGAACGACTGTAACAATTCCGAATGCTTCGTCGTGTGGACGAGATCCTTTGCCCAAATACCATCAGTTTAAGAACATCTGTGAACTTGGTCGATGAGCTTGATCTCTTGAAACAGAGGCTCATGGTCCTGTCAGCGCGACTGCGACGACTTACGACGGCGATCGCGAGAAGGAATAAAAATAGGGCTTTTTTAGCAGATGAAAACGTTTCTATCGTTTACTAGCAAATAAAAAAAAACACGACTTAAAACTATTGTAAACCACCTTGGGCCAAAAAATGACCATATATTGGTCACGCATCTTGGGTACTTATAGGTCAAGTCAAGTGGACTATCTAGAAAGGGACAGAGTTGCCCGGTTGCCTGATATGCATAGTCTATCCATCTCAGTCTTCGATGTTACTCGTATCGTAAAGAGTCTTAAGAAGAGGAAAGCGCCGGGTGTGTATGGGGTGCACAGCTTCTGGTATAAATACCTAGCAGTTTTGCACCCCGCCCTTCCTGTGACAGTTCAAAACATTTCGAAAAAGCTAGAATACTTAACCTCTTTTATGACGGAGGGCATAATGTATGTGATACCCAAAAAGGTAGGTCCCAGTTGTCCTAGTGTTCACCAACAAATCATCTGCCTCTCAAGCTGTCGAAAGTTTCTAACGGCTATCGTTTCTGACTTTGTCTATAAATATTGCGAGAAGAAGAAGTTAGTCTCTAAAGAACAGAACGGTTGATGTTAAGGCTTCCGTGGTATTAAGAACCAATTTACACTTAATAACACGTCCTATGCGTTCAATATTGAGGTTGGAGGAGATGAGTCTCATCTCACTCACCTCCTGTACATGGATGTTAGAAGTTTTATGCAAGCTCAGAATCTAAACTGAACTGCCTACTAAATATCTTGCTGCAGCTCTTCTATGACTCTGGACAAATGTATAAAGCTGCACTTGTTAAATGGAGAGATAAGTTCTTCGCTGATTCCAGACGGCCATGCTTTAATTGGGACGATGCCTGATGAAAACTCAAACAGGCACCTTGCCTTATTGCAGGCGAGGGGTCCGCTTCACTCTGCAACTGAAAATGCGCTTGATACTTCCATTTCCGATCGACTTGGTCTGATTCTGACGTCTAGCCTCAACGCCTACTACTTTGGTATAGTCACTTGGTCCATGCCTCACCTCGAACGAAATCATCCGCTTGACAATGTCAGAGCACCGAATGCATCATATAAGGACAGCTGTGAAAAGAAGGTTTCTGCAACACAAGCTTAGAGGCAGGGGAATCCTGGATGTTTGTCGGATGTGTGACTCTCACTCTACGACTACGTCTATAGAGTTGACCTGTACATCCCCTTAAAAATTGCAGCTGTTGATTTCCAGGACATCGGACATCTTAATGCTTAGCAGCTAGCTGCTCAGTGACGAGAAATAGTTGCACAGATAACATCCTAAAACATTAGATCTTCCTTGCGTGGATAGTGATGCTCCCAATCTTTAGTTAGGCGAGGAGAACTTTTTTCGGCGATGGTGGGATTTGTCATTGCCATCCAGAACAGCGTAATCAAAACGAGGATTTACCAAAAAAACGTCCTTAACATGGTGGCAGTTATTAATAGATGCCGCCTTTGCGGAGATCCTAATAAGAGCATTAAGCAAGTCATTGACGGTTGTACGATGCCTGCCTCCTAAAAATACACGCACAGACATAATGATGTTGCTAAGATCGTTTACGAAGATAATCTCCTTTACTGGGTCAGGACTCTTCTCACTGACCATCTAGTCAGACAAGATCGACCAGATGTCCTTTTTACGTACTTAACACGTAATATAAATATTTTGCATCGTTCGTTTTTTTCCGACTCCGCCCCAGCATCTAAATTCGTCCAGGCCTTAGGCTATGTTACTCATTTATATCACTATTTTCTTCCAACTTAACCTCAACATCTACATTCTTGATTACACTTGCAAATGATTGAATTACTTGCTCTCACTTTCTTATAACCTCTTGCACTAAAAAAGAGGCTAATGAGGCACTGCATCTTGAAAAACGACGCCTAAAAAATAAAGTAAAAAAATTAGTAACAAAAATTCTTCTTTGAATCTTATTATTGTTAACTAGCAAAAACGATATCTGTGAAAAAAATTCTATAACTTTTAAACGAATAGAGGTTTTGTTTTGAATTTTAAAAAAGCCGATACATTTTAATTTTTTTGGCATAATTGGTTTCCACATATTACAAGACAGCGCAATATTGTTATCCGCAATATTTCATGCAAACAAATATTTTAGTATTTTGAAAAATTTGAATTTAATAATTCTGATCATACATTTTGTATGTAGGTAACATAATATAATCTACACAAAACAGAACATTTATCTTTGGTATATTATTCTTTCTCATAATGGCGTAATGAATTCTTTATCTTTGTTTATATTTTTTTATACAAGGCAGCGACTTAAGAGATAACAAAAACAATTTAAATGAAGATTTGCATTAAAATTACTCTCCTGACATTCAAAGTCGTCTTTCATTTTAAACGCAATCAAAATGTAATATTATAATTAATTTATATAACGAATATGACATATTAATGTCCTCTCAAACATGTTTACCAAAAAATTTTCATTTTAAATTTTCCATCCCTAATGTTTCCAGCATTTACATTAAATTTGGTAATTGTCAACTAATAATTGTGCATAGAATAGCAAATGTATCTGATATTCTTCATTTTGTTTAAACAATGAGATGGCAGTATTTTTAAATTGTAAACAGACTAGATTAAGTTTATAATTTTATAATATGACCTTTTTATTATTTAATATAGATAAAAATGTGACACCATCGCTTCGTTTTATTAAACTTTTCTGTTTTTTATTTTTTCCCTGTATTTCAATTTCTTCCAGTTATTATATAAGGTCCTAATTAATTTTTTTTCTTACCAAAACATAGGTTTTCCATTACTTTTAAGAAACATAGCTCTAAAACATTAATTTATTCCGGATTGTCAATATTAGATGAATTAAGGTAAAAGTCAACACTTCTCTTCGCAATTAGCCATAAAATCCGAATCAGAAACTATTATGTTTTCTTCGGTTTAAAAAAAAAATTATAATAAATTAAAAATACATTTTACTAATAAATAGGTGTTAATATATAAACACTTCACATAATTTATTATTTGTTTAACGTCTTCAAGTTACTTTCAACTTCTTAATTAGACTCAGGTAATGATTAATTAAATTACCAAACATAAATGCCTAAACTACTTAGTATTATTATAAATAATATCATCTTATAGAAATGATAAAAAAGTAGCTTTTTCCTTAAAAATGAAACATTTTGTCTTTTTTCAATTAATGCTATTTAACAAACTTAACTGTTTAAACATATTGTTATTATTATTCACAACTATATTCTTTATGAATAAGTGATTTTACTTCATGATGAAATTTACTTCTACATGTTTCTACACATATTGATTTAAGAGAAAATTTTAATTGTAAATGATTGTTTATTAAAGGAACATAATTCTGCTCCTTCCATTTAGCTACTCCTATATTAAATTTTTAAAATTTTTTACGTTTTCAAATAAATAAGAAAAATTACATTATGAGCAAAAACTTATTTTGAAGAATTAAAAAAAAATTAGGAGCTTTTTAATAATTTTGAAAGATTTGAGGATATTAAATTTTTTCAAGATATCTGCGGCAATTTTAAGTGTTTTAGTTATTATTTGAAAAGAATAATTTGAAGTTTTGAAGCTTTAAAAAATTATGGAAGTAGATTCATGAGAAATTTAAATACCTATTTTGTGATGAATTCTATGAAAAAATTAAAAAAGATTACAAAGCTTTTTAAATTATTTCCTAAAGTTTATGAAAAAGAATAAGACATTTCCATTCGAAATTGTGCCGTTATGATCATTACATAATTTTAGAAAAAAAATGAATAAAATGACATTTATTAGGTTCCCTGGAAATATTAAAGAGAGTTTTTATGTTGACAAAGTAATTTTTAGAGAATATTTCAAGACAATTTTAAAAAAATTTTAGATTTAAAAGAAAATCAGGATAAATTTGAATAATTTTTCAAGCCTAGAAGACTTAGAAGCTCTGAAATATTAAAAAGAGAGTTTTCTTGAGATTTGTGTGGAATTTCTAAATGAATTTTTAATTTTAAAAAGGAACTTAATGACAAATTTAGAAAAGGTTTATTAATATTTCAATCGATGTTTTGACATTTTAAAGAAGATGTAACACATTTAAGATGTGTTAAATAGGATATAAATATTTCAAAACTTGAAAATATTTCCGAAAATTCATCCAATATTTCTTGATTTTTTTAAAACTCCTAAAACTGCCAGAAAATCTTTGAAAAAGATTTAAGTTATTCTAAATATTTGGTTAAATCCCAACAAATAAAAAAATTTCTTTAAAATCTTATAAATTCTTATTCAGTAAATCTAAAAAATTCAACAATCTTTTTTAGTTTCCTCAAGAATCTTATGAAGGTTATATTTATAAAAATTTTTAATCAAACTGATGATATTTATTTTCTTTTTGTCAATATTTAGAATTTAATATTAGCTTGAATTTTCAAACGATCAAAACCTCTTAACAATTAAACAGTTATTTAAATTTGTATAATACATTATTATTATTATTACAGTTTTGTTTTCCTTATGGTATCAAAAAAAATTCATGAATTTCCATTAGTATTTACATTAAATAACTTTAATTTTTGTAAGAAAAGAAAACAAATTGAAACAGCATTCTGTTTATAAATTAATCTTTCGTAGTGTTAATATTTTTGAATATGACCTTGTCATTGTCTCAATAGAGATCAGAATGGGTTTACTTCGCTTTGTTTTAATTAACTTTTCTATTATTCATGTTTTCCATTTTTTTTCTTTTTTTTATTTTTATATCAAATCCAAAGTAAATTTATTTATTGTCACAACGAAATTCATTGGTGTGTACTGCTAAAGTAGGAAATATCTTTAAAAATTAAATTTTTAATTTTTTGCTAATCTTTGATGGCTCCCTATTCGCTAATCGAATCTGTAAACTTTTACTAGTAATTCCTTAAATTTGACTCATTTTTATTTAAAGAGAGCTCAATGTATACTTTGTATAAGGGAAAAGATATTCAATTAAAATAATCTTTTTTAGGCTTTCAATTCCATATTTATTCAAGTCAAATAGTTTTTACAAAGTTTGCGAAATAATTTAAATTCTCTACGGAAAATAAGGATATGTATAAATTATTAATATTTTATTATTCCCCATTTTTTAAAATCCCTTTAACTTCTTTAAAATCGATTTGATGCTTTCACGATGATTCATTATGATAAAGTAGATATTTCGGGTTTCAATCGTGTACAAAACTACGAATTT
>JAAAKG020056606.1:0-33891 GCA_010014905.2 Druon quercuslanigerum | reverse complement strand
AATTTTCATCCAAGAAAGATTCCAGTTGAATTTTTAAAATCAAAATATGAAAAATTAAATTTTCAAACCAAAAGTATAATTTTTCATCAAAAAATTAATTTTTCACGAAGCTGATTAAATTTAATTTATCTTAAAACAGTTTAATTTTGTATTAAAATTTTTTTTAATAGTTGCATTTTCATCCAAGATAGATTCCAGTTGAATTTTTGAAATCCAAATATGAAAAATTAAATTTTCAAACCAAAAGAATAATTTTTCCACGAAGCTGATGCATTTTTATCCAACAAATATGAAATTTGAGAGCAAGAAAATTATTTTTTTTTACAAAAAATGAAAAAAAGGCTTTTTGACTAAGCAGTTAAATTTTCAATCAGACATAAGCTTTGAATGAAAAAAAAAATTTGAAAGTAGTTTATTTTTTACCCCAATCTTTGCATTTTCAATAAAAAAGATTATTTTTTAATAAAATAGTTCAGCTTTCAACCAAAGAGATAAATTTTCAACTGCAAATATAAATTAAAAAAAAAATGATTTCTTAACAAAGTGATTCAACCGAATCTTTTAAACAAAATATTTAAATACTCAAGCAAAGAAGAAAATTTTTTAACCAAACAGTTGCATATCCATAAAAAATGAAGTTTTTACTAAAATAGATGAACTTTTACACACAAAAAAAAACAAATTTTCAAACAAAAATTTAATTTTCGGTTAAAAATGATTTTATATGACTTTTCACTATCAAATTATGAATTTTGAAACAAGAATTTAGTTTCTACGATAAAATTCAATTTTTAATCCAAAAAGGCGATGACTTTTCAAAACAATTGTTGAATTCTCCACCAAATTGTTGCATTTTTATCAACAAAATTTAATTTCTCTTAAAACAGTTTAATTTTTCATTAAAAATTCTTTTAATAGTTAAATTTTCATCGAAAAAAGATTCCAGTTGAATTTTTAAAATCAAAATATGAATTTTTAACAATAATTATTTTGGAATTTTTTCAACTAAAAAGGATTAATTCATAACAAAGTAGTTTTTTTCTACCAAATAGTTGCATTTTCCTATAAGAAAGATCAAATTTGTAGTAAAACAGAGAAATTTGTTAGTAAAAAACGACGCATTTTTTAAAGTTTAACTTTTATCTAGGAAAGTTTTTAGTTCATTTTTCAACAACAAAATATAAATTTTAAACAAAAAGTGAATTTTCTGCAAAATAGATCATTTTTAAACTAACCAGTAGAATTTTCAACCAAGAAATATGACTTTATAACCAAATAGTTTAATGTTCAATGAAAAATGTTTAATTTTTAATTTAAAAAAAATTACCAAAAAATTGTTTAATTTTTATCCAGAAAAGGTTTTAGATCTCTTTTCAACAACAAAATATTAAAATTAAAAAAAATTAAATTTTTACGAAATAGTTTAATTTTCAACAAAACAGCAGAATTTTCAACCAAAAAGTATGACTTCAACAAAATTGTTAAACTTTTTTCCAAATAGTTGCATTTTTATTCATGAAAAATTAAATTTCTTCTAAAACAGACAACTTAAAAAAAACTTTTAAAAAATAGTTTACTTTTCATAGAACAAGATTCCAGTTCATTTTTCAACACGAAAATAAGAAATGTAAAAAAAAGTTAATTCTCTGATAAACAGTCGAATTTTTAACATAAAAGTAAATTTTCTAAAAAAAAGTTGAAATTTCAACAAAACAGTTACATTTTTGTCCAAGAAAGATGAATTTTTCAATTAAAATTACAAATGTTCAAAAAAGTTTTTATCCAAGAAAGATTTCAGTCGATTTATCATCAACAATTGAACAATCAAATAATCAAACAATCAAAGAAAATTCTTAAATTCTCAACCAAATAATAAAATTCATAACTAAAAATAGTCTTAAGGAGAAAAAAATTTGCGAATTTGCTTTTACGCAATTTAAATGCGGCCCTTTAGGAAAATTTTTCTACAGTGGATATTACTACCTAGAGTGGAAAATAATTATTTAAAAATACTAATGTATGTTAAAAATAAATTTAATTTAATCAATCGCAGGCCTCGGACGAACTACACTATTCACAATATTTTACTCATTTTTTATTTATTTTACACACTTTTTATTTTACACATTTTTTATTTTACACATTTTTTTATTTTACACACTTTTTATTTTACACATTTTTTATTTTACACATTTTTTATTTTACACATTTTCTATTTTAAACATTTTTTATTTTAAACATTTTTATTTTACACATTTTCTATTTTACACATTTTTTATTTTACACATATTGCTACTATAGAAGATTAACTTTTTAACAAAAAGTATAAATTCTCAACAAAGTTCATACATTTTTCAGAGATAGTTTAATTTTTAAACAAGAAGATTAATTTTCTACCAGAAAATACCAACTTTAAACAATATTAAATAAATTTTTAAACCAACAGTTTAATTTTTTACCAAGAAGATTAATTTTTTACTTAATAATTTCTATTTTATAATTCTCTTCGTTTCTAACAACTTTTTCCTTTAATATTTAAATGTTTAAATTAAAAGAGATCATTTTTTGACAAAAAGTGGAGTAGTTAAATTTTCATTCAGAAGAATTAATTTTCAAATTAAAGAACGAATCTTCAATACACATTTTAATTTTGTACGAAATTGTTTTATTTTCAAGCCAAGCATACGAATGTTCTACAGAGTTGTTGAGTTTTTAAAAATTTACCCAAAAAAAGAATTTTCAACTAAAATAATGAATCTTCAACCGAAAAAACGCGAAAAAACCGAATATATTTTAATGAAAAAGGAATTAAATTTAAAATAAAAAATATATGGATTTTACCAACAAACATGAATTCTCCAACAAAAGCTAGCTTTTATGGCGCAAAACATTTATTTTCTACTAAAAACGCAACTTTTTAACCAAATCGTTCAATTTTCTATAAAATTTTTGAATTTTAGAACCGAAAATATAAATTTTCTACAAAACAGTTAAATTTTCAAATCGACAATATGAAAATTCTACAAAAAGTTAATTTTCAATGAATAAGTGAAATTTTTACTTTAAAAATTACATTTTCAGTTGAAAGAACGATTTTTTAACCAGAAAAAAACGAATTTTTAATTAAAATTATAAATCTTGAACCAAAAAAACTGAATTTCCAAGAAGTGGTTCGAATTTCAACCAAGAAGTTGAATTTTTATCGAAAAATGTAATAGTTGATATTTCCGCAAAAAGGAGTTTAATTAAAAATAAAAAAAACATTTGAATTGGACCAATAGGAATTAATTTTCAACAAAATTCTTAAATTGTGAACTTAACCAGAATATTTTCCAACCAAACAGTTTCAGTTAAAAAAAATTAATTTTATACCAAAAAAGGCGAATCTCCAACAAAATAGATTAATGTTCAATTTTTTATCAAAAGATATTTAAAATATATAACTTTCTACCGAAAAGATATATCTTCGGCCAAATAGCTGAATTTTCAACTAAAAATGATCAATTTTCAATCAGGAATGGAATAGTTGAATTTTGAATTAAAAATGTTTTATTTTCAACCATAAAAGAAATTTTTTAAACAAATGGTTAAACTCACAACTTAAACAGTATAATATTTACAAAAACTTTCAATTTTTAACAAGAAAGACTTTTTTGTTCAAAGAAAAAAAATTCTCGACCGCAATGTTTAATTTTCCACCAAAAAAGAAGAATTTTCAACCAAATACAGTTGTATTATCAACTAAAAATGATCAATTTTCAAACCAGAAATGGGATATCTCAATTTTTAGTTAAAAAATTTGTTTTTAACGACAAAAAAGAGCACAAATTTTCATCCAAAAATAGTTCAATCTAATTTAAAATTAGAAGCGCAAATATATTTAGTAGTTATAGGTTTTTTGTTGATATTATTAAGCTCTAGAATTTGCTAAAGTAACGCTATTTAAAAAATCATTGTTCTAAAATCTAAACCATCTGGGTTTAAATTTGAAAAAAATGCGCATGCGCAGATTAACCTATGAACCGGCGGGGATATGACGCAATAAGAAAATCGTCTGCTTTCTCTAGTTTCTTTCTGCACCTTTTGCACGTTGTTTACTATGCGACGCTTTTGTGTTGTTACAACATTTTAAAATCATCAGCTTTTGGATTGTATGAATGTAATTTTTGCAAAATGAACACTGAACAAACGTATCAGTTGGACGTGTGGAAAGGTGAATGGGGTTTGCCTTCTGTAGATGTTAATTGTTTGCAAGCACTGGTAAGTTATAATTTGAGGTTAAGTTTTTGTAAATCTATAAATTTGTATAAAATAATTCGTATAAAAATGACATGCAGTGACTGCTGTTATTTATTAATACACAATTGAAAAGTGCTTATTTTTTAAAATTAATATTTATCCTTAGATTGCTTTGTAAACACTACTACTACTTACTTTTTGTAATAATTATTTCAAAATTATTTATTTCTATATCCATTTTTCCATCATTACGTTCGGATAATTAATTTCAAATCTTAGAAAAAGACGTCAAGAATGTCACTTAGTTATTTTATTTAAAGAACTAACGGGATGGAAAATTCCACATTTTTAGATACGTACATCTTTAAAAAATTAAAAAATGTTAACCTCAAATAAAGACTTGTTCAATTAACTTTTTTTTGTGTAGTTTAAGCGTTTTAAGCAATTGCGACAGTGTTATCCGGGTGTTTACCTGAACGGGAAATCAGGAATTTGATTTAGTGGCCGGGATTTTTTTTACCGAAATTTCTAATGTGACGACTAAAAAATCTCGAAAAATGAAATTCCGGTCATTGTAAAATTCTCGAATTAGAAAATTCAAGGCGATTAAAATTTCTAAAGAATAAAATCCCTCAATAATAAAATTTCCGATTAATAACATTCCTGAATAATAACATTTTCGAATAATAAAATTTCAGAATTCAAAAATTTTTCAACAGTAATGAAATTCCCGAATAATAATATTACCTAATTTAAAAATTCTCGAATAATAATTTTCCTGCATTGGAAATTTCCGCAAAATAAAGTTTCAGAATTAGAAAATTCAGCATCATTTCGTAATTTTGCCAAATTAAAATACATATAATAAAAAAATTTAAGAATTATAAAATTTGCAATATTCCTGAATAGTAAAATTCCCGAATAATAAAATTTCCGAATAATAATATTACAGAATTTGAAAATTCCCGAATAATAATATTACAGAATTTGAAAATTCCCGTATAATAACGTTACTGAATTAGAAATTTCCCGAATAATAAAATACATGAATAAAAAATTGTCGAGTTGGAAAATTTCTGAATAATAAAATTGCCGAATAATAACATCTCGAATAATAACATTCTCGAATAATAACATTCCCGAAAAATAGCATTTCGAATCATAACATTTTCAAATAATAAAATTGCCGAATAATAATATTTTCGAATTGGAACATTTCTGAACAGTAATGAAATTTTCGAATAATAAAATATCTTAATTGGTAAATTCCCGAATAATAATATTACCGAATTTAAAAATTCCCGAATCATAAAGTTACTGAATTAGAAATTTTCTGAATATTTATTAAAATTCCTGAAAAATCAAATTCCCGAATAATGAAATTCCCGTATATTAAAATTCCCGAATAATAATTTTCCTGAACTGACAAATTCCCGAAAAATAAGGTTGCAGAATTAGAAAATTCACCATTAGTTCGTAATATTGCCGAATTTCAAAATTCATGAATAATAAGAAATCTTAATTGGTACATTCCTGAATAATAATATTACCGAATTTGAAAATTCCCGAATAATAAAGGTACTGAATATTCATTAAAATTACTGAAAAATAAAATTCCCGTATAATAAAATTCCCGAATAACAATTTTCCTGAATTAACAAATTCCCGAAAAAGAAGGTTGCAGAATTATAAAATTGACCATCAGGTCGTAATATTAAGGACTTTAAATTTTCATGAATAACAAAATTTCGGAATAAATAATTGCAGCATTATAAAATTTGCAATATTCCCGAATATTAGAATTGCCGAATTATAAAATTCCTGAATAATAAAATCTCTGAATTCCTAGATTCCCGAATAATAATATTACCGAATTTGAAAATTCCCGAATAATAAAGTTACCGAATTAGAAATTTTCGGAATATTGATTAAAATTCCTAAAAAATAAAGTTCCCGTATGATAAAATTCCCGAATAATAATATTACAGTATTCAAAAATTCCCGTATAACGACGTTACTGAATCAAAAATTTCCCGAATAATGAAATATACATGAATAAAAAAATTGTCTAATTGGAAAATTTCTGAATAATAAAATTCCCGAATCAGACTTCCCAGAGCAGAGATTTCTCGAATTGAAAAGTTCCCTAATAATAAAGTTGCAGAATTAGAAAGTTCAAGAACATTTTATAATAATGCCGAATTTCAAAATTCCCGATTAATAAAATTCCCGATGAATAAAATTCCCGTGTAATAAAATGCATGAATAAAAAAATTCCCGAATTGGCAAATTACTGAATAATAAAATTCACGAATTGGACAATTTCTGAATAAAAAAATTCTTAAATTTCTCAATAATAAATTTCTTGAATTGGAAAATTTTCGAATAATAAAATTACAGAATTATAAAATTCACGATCATTCCGTAATATCACCGAATTTCAAAATTTCTTAATAATATAACTGCCGAAATGAAAAAATTTTGAATATATAAATTCCCGAATAATAGCCTGAAACTTCCCGAGTTATAAAATTCTCGAATAATAAAATTTCCGAATAATAAAGTATCTTAATTGGTAAATTTCCGAATAATAATATTACGAATTTGAAAAATTCCCGAATAATAAAGTTACTGAATTAAAAATTTTCTGAATATTTATTAAAATTCCTGAAAAATAAAATTCCCGAATAATAATTTTCCTGAATTGACAAATTCCAGAAAAAGAAGGTTGCGGAATTAGAAAATTGACCATCAGTTCGTAATATTAACGAATTTCAAAATTTTTGAATAAATAATTGCAGCATTATAAAATTTGCAATATTCCCGAATAATAAAATGTCCTAATAATAACATTCTCAAATAATAAAATTTCAGAATTGGGAAATTTCTGAACAATAATGAAATTCCCGAATTACAAAATTCCTGAATAATAAAATCTCTTAATTGGTAAATTCCCGAATAATAATATCACTGAATTAGAAAATTTCCGAATAATAAAGTTACTGAATTAGAAATTTTCGGAATATTTATTAAAATTCCTGAAAAATAAAATCAGGTAATTCCCAGATCAGAGATTTCTCGAATTGAAAAAATCTCTAATAATAAAGTTGCAGAATTATAAAATTCACCATCTGTTCGTAATATTACCGAATTTCAAAATTCATGAATAATAAAATTTCGGAATAAAAGAATTGCAGAATTATAAAATTTGCAATATTCCCGAAAATTACAACTGCCGAATAATAAAATTTCCCAATAATAACATTCTCCAGTAATAAAATTTCTGAATAATACAATTTCGGGATTGGAAAATTTCTGAAGAATAATGAAATTCCCGAATAATAAAATCTCTTATTTGGTAAATTCCCGAATAATAATATTACCGAATTTGAAAGAATAATAAAGTTACTGAATTAGAAATTTTCGGAATATTTATTAAAATTCCTGAAAAATAAAATTCCCGAATCGGAAAATTTCGGAATAAAAAAATTGCAGAATTATAAAATTTGTAATATACCCGAATAATAAAATTTCCGAATAATAACGTTCTCAAATAATAAAATTGTCGAAGAATAAAGTTGCATAATCAAAAATTCACGAACATTTCATAATATTACCGAATTTCAAAATTCCCGAATAATAAAATTCCCGAGTAATAAAATCTATGAATGCAAAATTTCCCGAATTGGCAAATTTCTTAGTAATAACATCCACGAATTGGAAATTTTCTGAATAAAAAAATTCTCGAATTCGCAAATTTCTGGATAATAAATTTCTCGAATTGGAAAAATTTCGAATAATAAAATTACAGAATTATAAAATTCACGAACATTCCATAATATCACCGAATTTCAAAATTTCTGAATAAAGAGCAACCGAAATGAAAATTTTTTGAATATTTAAATTCCCGAATAGTAAAATTTCCGAATAATAAAGTTCCTGAATTAGTTAATTCCCAAGTAATAACATTCCCGCAAAATAAAGTTCCCGAATCGGGAAATTTCATAATAATAAATTTCTCGAATTGGAAAATTGCAGAATTATAAAATTGACAAATATTCCATAATATTACCGAATCTAAAAATTTCCTTATAATAAAATTTCCAAATTGGAAAACTTCTGAATTTTAAAATTCCCGAATAATATGGTTGCTGGACTAAACAATGCCCGAATTGGTGAATACCAGAAGTATAACATTTCCGAATAATCAAAATTCGGAAAATTCTCGAATAATGAAATTAGGAAAAATCCCGAAAATTGCATAGTATTAAGGAAACTGAAAAGTCTTGAAAAATAAAATTCCAGAATTATAAAATTTTCTGAAATTAAAATTTGCGAATAATAGCATTCCCGAATTGGAAAATTCCCGAGGTATAAAATTCTCGAATAACAAAGTTCCCAAAAAGTGAAATTTCCGAATAATAAAATTCCTGAATTAGTGCATTCCCAAATAATAAAACTCCCGAATCGGGAAATTCCATAAAAATAAATTTCCCGAATTGGAAAATTTCGGAATAAAAAAATTGCAGAATTATACAATTCCAAATATTCCCAAATAATAAAATCTCTGAATAATAACGTTCTCAAATAATAAAATTGTCCAAGAATAAACTTGCATAATAAAAAATTCACGAACATTTCATAATATTACCGAATTTAAAAATTCCCGAATAATAAAATTCCCGAGTAATAAAATGCATGAATAAAAAATTTCCCGAATTGGCAAATTTCTTAATAATAAAATTCACGGATTGAAAAATTTCTGAATAAAAAAATTCTCGAATTCGTAAATTTCTCAGTAATAAGTTTTTTCAAATTGGAAAATTTTTGAATAATAAAATTACAGAATTATAAAATTCACGAACATTCCATAATATAACCGAATTTCAAAATTTCTGAATAATATAACTACAGAAATAGAAAATTCTTGAATATTAAAATTCCCGAATAATAAAATTTCCAAATAGTAAAATTTCTGAATGATAAAATTCCTGAATTAGTTAATTCCCAAATAATAAAATTCCCGCAAAATAAAATTCCTGTATCGGGAAATTCTATAATAATAAATTTCTCGAATTGGGAAACTCCCGAATAAGAAAATTGCAGAATTATAAAATTGACGAACATTCCATAATATTACCGAATTTCAAAATTTCCGAATAATAAAATTTCCAAATAGGAAAACTTCTGAATTTTAAAATTCCCGAATAATAACATTGCCGGACAATACAATTCACAAATTGGTGAATTCCAGAAGTATAACATTTACAGAATTCTAACATTCCCGAATAATAAAATCCTGAAAAATCAGAATTAGAAAATTTTTTAATATCAAAATTCCCGTTTTCTAAATAATGAAATTCCCGAAATGCGAAGTCTCGAATCATAAAATTCGCGAATTGGTAAATTCTTAAAAAATATATTTCCTGTTCTAAATCAGAATTATAATTATTTCCCAAAATTCCTTGTTTCAAATCAGAAATCTATTAATTCTTTCAAAATGTTTAGAAATCTTTTAAAATCGGTAAAAGTCGATTGAAACCATTTGAATCTTTTCAAGTTTTTTAAATTGAACGGAAAAAATAACAATGACCGGAAGAAAAAGCGGCAATAAAAAATTAAATTAAATTAATACCACTGTATTAAGTAGCAGACCAGAATAAAAAAATGACAAATTATTTATAAAATTCCATCATATATGATGAAGTTTTTTCCAAGAATTTGTGTGAATTTCTTCAAATTTTTCTTACCATAATATTGATTGAATGCTTTTAAAATCGAACTCATATTAATAATTATTTTAGCATGTAATTCTAATTATATTTTTATAGGCCTACGCAAAATTCTGTAAAATTCCACTAAGGATAAATCCGACAAATAATCCATTTCGAAGTCCAAATGGTCAGTTGCCGGTTCTAAGACATCAAAATGGCACAGAGCACACAATTAGTGATATTTTTCAGTTTTTTCGAAAAAATAATCACTGCCTAGATTTTGCATTGGATCCAAAACAATGTGCCGAAATAAATGCTTATGAAAGTATGCTCAAGGAAAAAATTTTCCCTGCTCTCCAATTTATATGGTATTTAAAACCCAGTTTAAATATTTATTTTATTTTTTTTAAATTTGAGGTGATGTGTATTCAATTTTTGAAAAAATATTGAAAGAAATTGATGATTAAGAACGTAAATAACGTAAAGGATATTTCTCTAAATATTTTGAACTTTGGTGAGAAATGTATTAAATTTATCAATAAAAAATCTTAATCATACTTAATCATTTTTGAAAATTAATCTATGTTTGTTAAAAATTTATCTATTTTAGTTGACAAATGAACCGTTTGTTGAAAATTGATGTATTTTATTTAAAATTCGTCTCTTTTCCTTAAAAATTAATCTTTTTTAATTAAAAATTCGACTTTCTGTTGAAAAATCATTTTTTTGGCTGCAAATTTAAATATTTTTTCTTTAACTTGAAAATGTATCTATTTTGGTTAAAAAATTATTTCTTTCTTTAAAAGGACATCTATTTTTTCTTAAAAATGTATTTTTTTTTTTTGTTGAAAGTTGAACTATTTTGATGAAAATCTTTGTTTTTTTGTGGTTAAAAATCATTTTTTAAACTGAAAACTACCCATTTTGTTGAAAATGATTTTTTTCATGAAAGAAATTTTTTCAACTGAATAATATTTAACCTCGTTTTTTTGAAAATTCATCTTTTTAGTTTAAAAATTTATTTCTTCCGAAAAAATTGAACCATTTTATTGAAACTCCATTTTCGGTTTCAAATCTTTTTTACTTAAAATTAAAATATTCCATTTATTGATGAAAATTCAACTATATGCATGGAAATGGATGCATTTTATTGAAAATTCGTCTTTTTGATAGAATATTATTTTCCTTATTTGAAATGATTTGAAAATATACCGATTTTACGAAAACAAAATTTGTTTTAAAAGTTACTTTTTAATTATACCATTTTAGGATAAAATTTAAATATTTTGTTAAACTTTTTTTTTGCCAGGAAATTAAAAAAAGAAAAGTTCGTCTTTTTGGTAGAAAATTCATCTTTTTGATTAAAACTATTCAACTATGTGGTTGAATATTCATATATTTTGTAAAAAAATTCGTCCTATTTGGTAGAATATTTTTTGTTTCGTTTTTTAATTAATTTACTTGGTTGAAAGTTGAAGTATTTTGTTGAAAATTCGGTTTTGTTTAGTTAAAAATTAATTCGTTTTTTTGTCACTTGAATAAGTCGTTTTAAGTAAGATTTAATAAGTTGGAATTAAAAAAATCTTCAGGCTTTTACAAAAGAATTTGGTTATTTCACTTTTTGTCTGGTTAAAACTAGATTTAACAAATGATGGTGGTAATTTTGAATTTAAACTAGTTAAAACTACATTTAGCAGATTTATGATTTAAAAAATGACATATATTTAAAATATAAATAATTTTCTTCACAGGGGATTTATGAAATGGCAGACTTCACACTCTTTATCCTATTCTCCTGTCTTCCCTTTTTTGAGAATTATTCTTTTCTTCACTATTTTCAAAAAAACTTCCCCCTTTTCTCGTTTCTTTTAGCTTAAGTTATATATTATAAATATTATTATATTTTTGTTTCAGAATTCATTTTTTTGTCTTTTTGTTGTTAAAAATATCACGGGTTGATTTAAATTTGATTTATTATGTTGAAAATTCAACTATTTTTGTTCAAAGAGTCTTTTTTAAAGAAAGTTTCACCATTCGATTGAAAATTAAATTATTTTCTTGAAACCCAACTATTTTGTTAAAATAACATCTTTTTTTTTTAGATAACTGAATTATTTTATAGCGGTTTATAGAGACTTTTATTTTGAAAATTCTAGTAATTCTAGTTGATACATTATTTTTCTTCATTGACTGAAGAATTTTTCTTGGTTAAACATTCAACTTTCTTGTTCAACTTTCGTCAGTTTAGTTTAAAAACTCATCTCTTTTGTTTAAATTTTTATCTTTTTCTGTTTCTTTAAAATGCAACTGCCTGTTAAAAACTTATCTCTTTTGTTAAAAATTAATTTACTTTGTTTAAAATTCATTTCTTTTGGTTGAAAAGTAATTTTTCTGTTGACAATTTATCTTTTCTGTTCAAAAATTCGAATATCCTCGAAAAAAGTCGTTGTTTTGGCTTCAAATACAACTGTTTTTCGTTGAAGTTTCATCTTTTTTGTTTGAAAATTCGACCACTTGGTTGAAAATTCACCTTTATAGGTTAAAAATTCAACCATTTTGTCATAAATTTGATTACTTGGTTGAAAATTTAACTAATTTGTTAAAAAGTAATATTTTTTTGTCAAAAATGCAACTGGTTTAACAATTGTCTTTTTTCAATATAGTTCAGAAATACACTATTTTATTGAAAATTGGTTTTTCTGGTTGAATTGAACTGTTTTTTTAAAATTTAAATTAAAATCTTTCTTGGCTAAAATATTAAATTTTTGTTGACAATTCATCTTTTATTGAAAATTTAACTATATAAGTAAGAATCGAATTAGTTTGTTAAAAATTAATTTTATAGTGGTTGAAAATTCATATTTTTCTTTCGAATTGTATCTCTGTTGTATATAATTTCTCATATCTTGGTTGAAAATTAATTTTTTTAACCGAAAATGTAACCGTTCAATTTATGGTTGAAAATCGATATTTTTAATTGAAAGCTGACCGTTTCTAAATTCTTTTTAGTTAAAAGTGTATTTATTTGGTTGAAAATAATTTATTTCGTTCAAATTTAAACTATTACGTCAAAAATTATTTTTTTTTGTCACAATTCAACTATTTATTTGAAAATTCATCTTCCTTGATTGGAAATTAATTTGTTGTTTGAAAATTCATCATTTCGGGTCTTAAAGTCAACGGTTTTGTAAAAAATTCGACACTTTTCATGGAAATTCATCTCTTTTGGTAGAAAATTCATCTTTCTTGGTAGACAATGAAACTGTTTTTTGAAAAATGTGCTATTTTTTGGTTGAGAGTTAATTTTGTTATTTGAAAATTTAACTGTTCCGTTCTTGGTTGAAAATCGATATTTTAAATTAAAAATGAATCTTTTCTAGTTGAAAATTAAACTATTTGGTTGAAAAATAATCTACTTGGTCGAAAACTTATCCTTTTTATATAAAAAAAATACAAATGTTTGGTTATAAATAATCTCTTTTGCTTAAAAATTCAACTATTTTGTCTTGACAATTCATCTATTTGTGCGAAACTTCAACTTTCTTAGTTGAAAATTATCTTTTTAGCTGTAATAATTCTTTTCTGATTTCAAAGTCAACACTTGTCTAAAAAATTAAACTTTTTAATTTGAAAATTTAACTCTTTCGTTCAAAATTCATCTCTTTTGGTAGAAAATTAATCTTTCTTGATTGAAAATTATTTTTTTAGTTAAAAATTCACCTCTATGGTTAAGAACTAACTTTTTGTTGAAAATTCATATTTTTGATTGGACAATATTCTTGGCCTTGTAGAAAATTCTTTTTTTTCTTTAGTTCAATAACTCAAAAATTTGGGTGATACATTGTTTTTCTTACTTTACTCAACAATCTTTCTTGTTTGAAAATTCATCTTTTTCTTCAGAAAATTATTATTTTTGTTTAAAAAATCAATCTTTTGGGTTGGAAACTCAATTTTTTCATTGAATGTTGAATTCTTTTCTTAAAAATTTCAGTTTTTTAAAAGATTCATCATTTTAGTTAAAATTTCATCCCTTGAATTGAAATCTAAACTATTTTGATCGAAAAACCTTTGTTGGTTTTGGTTAAGAATTGAGTGAAAATGTTTCTATTCCATTTTTCGTTCCAAATATTTCGTTTACAACTTGAAAATTTAACTATCAGGTAGAAAATTAATCATTTACCTTACAAACTTAATTGTTTGGTTGAACATTCAATTACTTTTAAAAAAATTCTTATTTTTCTTCGAATTCAACTGGCAGATATTTCGTTCTTTTTTGTTGTTAAAAATAAATTTTTTCAACTACAAATTTAACTGTT
This sequence comes from Druon quercuslanigerum, assembly GCA_010014905.2. Classification (NCBI taxonomy): domain Eukaryota; kingdom Metazoa; phylum Arthropoda; class Insecta; order Hymenoptera; family Cynipidae; genus Druon; species Druon quercuslanigerum. The sequence continues at coordinate 19,622 of JAAAKG020056606.1, read as the reverse complement.
TCAGTTATGGTTCGAAGTCGGCATTTAAAAGTGAAAATTGATCTTTTCGTATTGAAAAATTAACTGTTTGGTTGAAAATTCATATATTTTGTGGAAAAATCGTGTTTTTGGCAGAAAATTAATCGTTAAATTTTTTTACAATTCAACTATTTGTTATAAAATTTAGCTTTCTTGGTCGAGAATGATCTTTTTGGGTTTCAATGTCAACGGTTTAATAAAACATTTAACTTTTTAGCTTTAAAATTAAATTATTTTCTTGTGAATGATCTCTTTTGGTACAAAATTAATCTTTCTTACTTTAAAATTGAACTATTTTGTGAAAAATTTGTAACTGTTTCAATTTTTGGTTGAAAATTGACATTTTAAATTAAAAATTTATCTTTACTAGGTGAAAATTCAACTATTTGGTTATAAATTTACGTACATATTTTCTTTAAAATTTGTGTTTTTGGTAGAAAAGTAATATTCTTGGTTGAAAATTAATTCTTTTTACTTAAAAGTGCGACTGTTCGGTAGAAAATAATCTATTTATTTTGCTTGAAGGCTCAACGATTTCGTTAGAAATATATATTTTTTTATAATTCAACTCTTAGTTTGAAAATTTATCTTTCTTGGTTGAAAATAAACTTTTTTGAAGAAAATTAATTTTTAAATATGGAATCTTCAGGGCATTTTTATGTACCTGTTAATTTCAGGGATTTTTTTTAAGTTCGGGAATTTTTTCGAGAGCGTGCTTAATTTTTTTTATAGCAATATTAAATTGAATAACAATGATTCTTCCTTTTTAACAGTAGATTTATATTACTTTATTGAATTTTATTTTTTAAAATGCATTTTTTTTAGATTCATTTTTTAAACTGACAATTTAATTATCATGTTTTTGGTTGAAAATTGACCGGTTTAATTGTAAATTCACGTGTGTGGTTGAAAATTTATGTATTTTCTTAAAAATTCCTTCTTTTTGGTTGAATCCCATTGTTTTTTATCAAAAATGTTAATCTTTGTTGGTTGAAATATGAGCTATTTTCTTGAAAATTCTTTTCTGGAAATTAAATTTGTCACTGAAAATTTAACTATTTCAGTTGGAACCTTAACTATTTTGTTGAAAATTTGTGTTCTGTTTTTCTTGTAGAAAATTAATTTTTTACTGGAAGTGTAACTTTTAAATATTTGATTTAAAAATTATTCTTCTGGATTGATAATTAATATCTTTGTTAGAAATTTAATGATCCTAGTTAAAGACTAAATAATTTTTGTTGAAAATGAATTTTTTAACTGAAAACTTAACTTTCCAATTTGTGTTTGACCATTTATCTTTTTAATTTAAAATTGATACATTTTCTATAAAATTCGGTTTCTGTGATAAAAATGAATCTTCTGTTCCATTTTTCATTACAAATGTATCTTTTTTAATTTAAATTTAACTACTTGGTCGAAAATTTGTCTTTTTGTATATGATAATGCAAATATTTCGTTAAAAAATTATGTAATTTGTTGCAAAATCATCTTTGTGGTAGAAAATTCATCTTTTTCGTTGAAAATTTTCTAATTGATTCAAAATTGAACTCTTTTTTTAAAAATTAATTTTTTTGTTCAAAATCCACCTATTCCAGATGAAGATTTGTAATTTTAGTTGGATAATTGTTTCAAAAGTGGTATTTTTAGTCGAAAAATTGTATTTATTGGTAGAAAATTATCCTTCCTGTTTGAAAATTGATCTTCTTGTTGGAAATTGCATTTTTTTACTTCAAAAGTCAAGTATTGCATTTGAATATTGATAATTTTATTTGAAAATTAATATTTCTGGTTGGAAATAAAACTGCTTCATTCAAAGCTAAATTTAATTATTTTTGAATGGATCTTTTTTGTGAAAAAATAATTTTTTAACTGAAAACTTAGCTATTCTATTTTTGATTGAAAAATCATCTATTTGTTTAAAAATTGATCCTTTTCTGTTGAAAATTCAATTTTTGGATTTAGAATTAATGTATTCTTTGATAGAAAATTAATCTTTTTTTATTTAAAAATCCAAATTTCTTCTTAAAAAGTAAGTCATTTGAAGCGGTTTAAATGGAATTTAATGTACTCACATTTTTTACCCAAATATTCAATGAATTTTTAACATAAGCAGAAATAATAAGTGTTTCATTTATCATTCAAATTCATGAACTTTAGAGGGAAATTCAAGAAATGATTAATTATGTCATTAGTATTATTTAATTATTTAATTAATTTAACGTGCTAAAATATTAAAGAATATCAAGCAATATTAATTGAATTACTAGAAACTAAAAAAAAACTGGAATTGCCAGGGAATTTTTTCCAGGATTTGAGTAGACACCCTGTAATATTTCCTTATTTTCACAAATAATCGCCCTCTTTCCCGTCTTTTGAGATTATTTTGGTTTGTGAAGTCTGAAATCGTCAAATAATTCAATAAAAAAAATGTATTTAATTTTAAGGTGGGTCGACGAAAGAAATTTTCGTCAGGTTATTAGGCCGTGGTATGCAAAAGCATTGCCATTTATTCTGAATTATTATTATCCCTCAAAATATGAAAAACAAGCAAAGGCTATGATGGAGGCTTTATATCCCACTGAAGATGAAATTAGCAATGTAGAAAATAGCGTAAGTTATGTTTCCAAATTAGCAAATTTAAGAACAATAAAATAGTTTAGGGACCGTACTAAAATTACGTAACAGCTTAAATAAATTAAACAATAATTTACATTAATTGTGGAGAAATTTATTATGAATGTAACTTTACGCGCAAAAGAAACATGTTGATTGAAAAACGAACCTGGCGAACAACAATTTTTTATTGTTTATTGAAAAGTCAGTGACTTGAAAAAAAATCTTTCAAAAGTCAGGGAATTTCTGTAACTTTCAATAACTGTCATGCAGAATAAATTTATAATTTTTCAATTTTAATTTGGAAATCTTTTATTCCGTTTATAAAGTATTAACTTGTTTTAAATTCATATCTTGAAGTTGAAAAGTAAACTAAAATCTGCTTTGGATGAGATATAAACTATTTTTTGTCTCTTTTTGTTAAAAATTGGTGTTTTTAATTGAAAAATTTATCTATTTTAGTAGAAACTGTAAAATTCTTAGATAAAATTGCAAAAATGTAGGTTAAAAATATTAAGAGTTTAAAGTTCTGGTCTGTTTCTCTTATATTAAATTATTTGGTAGACAATTTACTTCTTGTTAAAAACTCTTACTTTGATGTTGAAAAGTCAAATTAAAATCTTTTCTGTACGGAAATTCAGCTTTTTTTAAAATATTTTTTTTTATTTCAAAAATTCATCTATTGCAGTAGAAACTGCATCTTTCTTATATAAAATTGCAACTTTTAGGTTGAAAATTCAACAATTTTGTTAAAAAGGCATCCTTTTTGCTTGAAAATTCAACTGTTCAGTAAAAAATTCAATTAATTTGTAAAAATTTGTTTAAAATTCATATATTCTTGTTGAAAAGTCAGCTGAAATCTGGATTAGTTAAAAATTAAAATTTTTGTGGAAAATTTGTCCTTTTAATTTAGACATTCATCTGTTTTAGTAGAAATGTCATCTTTCTTAGATAATATTGCACCTTTTAGGTTGAAAATTCAACAATTATGATAAAAAGTCATCCTTTTTGGTTGAAAATTCAAGTATTTTCGTAGAAAATTTAGTTTTTTTTAATACTCATTGAAAACTTAAATTAAAATCTTTTCTTCATGTAAATTAAACTATTTTTTTAAAAAATTGCGTTTTTGTATCAAAAATCCATCTATTTTAGTATAATTTCTCAGATAAAAATGAAACTATTTGGTTACAATACAACAATTTTATTGAAAAGTCATCCTTTTCGGTTGAAAATTCAACTGTTCAGTGAAAAATTCAACTAATTTGTAGAAATTTGTTTAAAATTTATATATTCTTGTTGAAAAAGCAGCTGAAATCTGTTTTAATTCAAAATTCAAATTTTTTTCTCGAAAATTTGTCTTTTTAATCGAGACATTCATCTGTTTTAGTAGAAATATCATCTTTCTTAGATAAAATGCAACTATTTGGTTGAAAATTCAACAATACTGTTAAAAATTGATCCTTTTTTTTAATTCAACTGTTTCATTTAAAAATGTACTTTTTGTTAAAAATTTACATTTTTTGTGTTGAAAAGTCATCTGAAATCTTTTCTGAATGAAAATCTGACCATTTTTTTTTAAATTTGTATTTTCCTTTTAAAAATTCATCTATTTTAGTAGAAAATGCATCTTTCTTAGATAAAAATGCAACTGTTTGGTTAAAAAGTCAACAATTGTTTCAAAAAGTCATCCTTTTCTGTTGAAAATTCAACTGTTTAGTAAAAATTCAAATATTTCGTAGAAAATTGTTTAAAATTTATATTTTAGTATTAAAAAGTAAACTGAAATATTTTTTAGATCAAAATTCAACTTTTTTTTTTGTTGAAAATTTATCTTTTTGATTCGAAAATGTATCTGTTTTAGACGAAATTTCATCTTTCTTGGATAAAATGCAACTTTTTGGTTAAAAATTTAATAATTGTGTTAAAAAGTCATCCTTTTTTGTTGAAAGTTCAACTTTTTATTTAAAAATTCAAATATATCGTTAAAAATTGTTAAAAATTTACATTTTCGTGTTGAAAAGTCATCTGAAATATTTTCTGGATAAAAATCCAACTATTTTTTTGCTTTGTGTTTTTATTTAAAAAATTGATCTATTTTAGTTGAAAATGCATCTTTCTTAGATAAAAATGCAACTTTTTGGTTAAAAATTCAATAATTTGTCTCAGTAATCCTTTTTCGTTTAAAAGTAACTGTTTTTTTTAATTCAAATGTCTTATTAGAAAGTTAACTTCTTATTTAAAACGCATACTTTGATGTTCAAAAGTCAAATTAAAACCTTTTTGGATAAAAATTTAAATATTTTTCGAAAAATTGTATTTTTATTTTTAAACATTTATCTATTTTAGTAGATACTGCATCTTTCTTAGATTAAAATGTCACTGTCTGGTTAAAAATTCAACCATTTTTTTAAAAAGTCATCCTTTTTAGTTGACAATTTAAATCCAACTATTTTTTTTTAATTTGTGTTTTTATCTCACAATTAAATCCAACTATTTTTTTTAATTTGTGTTTTTAGTTCAAAAGTTAATCTATATTAGAAGAAAATCCATGTTTCTTAGATCAAAATGCAACTGTTTGATTGAAAATTCAACAATTTTGTTAAAAAGTTATCCTTTTTATTTGAAAATTAACTGCTTTCCTGAAAATTCGTCTTTTCGAATTGAAAACGGATGAAAATGGAACTGTTTGGTTAAAAATTTATTTTCTTTGCTTAGGGATTCAACTATTTCGTTTGAACCACTTTGTTAAGAAATAATTTTTTGTCGAAGAGTCATATTTTTTGTAGAAAATTCATCTCTATTTTGTTAAAAACTGATCTTTTTTGATTGAAAATTGAACTGCGTAAACAATGAACCATTTTTTAAAGAGATTTATCTCTTCGGTGACAATCTAACTATTTTGATGAAAATTATTTTGTTGTCACTGAAAAATCAATCTTTGTACAGAAAATTCTTCTTTTGTCCAGAAGATTTAACAATTAAGGTAAAATATTTTTTGCTTTTATGACTGAAACACCTTTACTTGCTGAAAATTCGTCTTTTTGGTTGTAACATTAATTTTTTTTAAATGAAATTTCATCTCTTTTTTGTTTGAGATATCCACTAATTAATATTGTTTAATTTCGCTTATAGAACATCTGATCTTAAAAATTTTACAAGTTTAAAATGCTGGCATTTGAATCTTAATGTTCAGGAAAAATCAAAAATTGTTCAGAGAAAAATCGGAGAATTTTCTAAATAAAGTTTTCACCCTGAAAAGCTTGGTACGTAATTTAAGTACAGTCCCTTACGTAAATATCTGAAATTCAAAAAATTCAACTAAATTAAAATTGAATGATCCATTAAACTAAAATTAAAATAAATATTTTAATTTGCCTGAATTTAAATTTTGGTGAAATATGAAATAGTAAGAAATTTATTTCGTTGTTAGGTTTATTCGGAAGCACAAAAATGCCTGAATTTGCTCTCATCGAGACTAGGAGAATCAGATTACTTTTTTGGTTCGTTTCCAACAACTCTGGACGCAATAGTTTATTCCTATTTAGCGCCTATTTTGAAAATACCTCTGCCAAATGCTGCCCTACAAAATCACTTGAAAGGATGTACAAATTTAGAAAATTTTGTAGCAAAAATATCTGTCAAATACTTTGAAGACGATTATAGGTCTTTCGAAACGAAAAAATCCAAAGAACGCGCGGAAACGACGAAAACGGATTCTGAGAGTGATTTTCCTCATAAAACGAGAAATCAAATTCTCGCTGGACTATTTGCCACTTTTGCGATGTTGACTTATGCTGTTTCCAGTGGAATTCTAGAGGTAAATTGTGCCACTTTTTTTTTTAAATATAGTGAAAGAAGAAGTTTCTTCTATCCACTAGAAACAATAATTCGGGAAAGTAAAATCATTTATCACATAGTAGCCATTCAAAACGGAAAAATTATAAAAGGTTTGAAATGTTGGGATAGAAGAGACTTTTTCGATAGAATCCAGGCTTCGGACTAAGGCTACTGTTCCTAGTTTTTGAAAATTTGTTTTAAGAATGCAGTTATTTTCCTATATTAAAGAAAAAAAATCACGCTAATGCTATAATTTTTGCAATTTTTTTTTAATGCAGCTATTTTTCACTTGGGTTTCGAAGCTTTGAGAGTATTTAAAAAAGTTCCAAGGGATTTAAGAGAATTGAAAAGGTTTCGAGGGATTTTAAGATTTTATTTTAATGTTTTTTTGAATATTTTTGTAGTCATATAATTATTAAAGTTGCCTGATGTAAGTTCTGTTTGAAATTCACAAATTTAAAACTTCTTTCAATATCCTAAAGAATACAAAAAATATTAATGATAATATAAAATAAAAATTTCAAATACCTATTTATTTGTTAAAAGTTTTCAGGGAGGCCGGTGGACCACGAAATGACAGTGAATTCATTTCTTGACCGGAAATTTTACAAATTTTTAGAATAAAAATCTGATCAAATTGGATTTCAACAGTTTTTTAAATAATTAGTTGAATTGCTATCTTTTTCAATTATGCTGTTATTCAGTGGACAATGCGTAATTCAAAAATCTTTTGCTTACAAAATTTTCCATTTTAGATTTTTATTTCTAAGCTTACATTTTTTATTTAAACAATTTTAAAATGCTATCTTGAAGACTTGAACAATTAAAAATTGAAAGCTTTTGAAGTTAATAATTATTGATAAAAACATTTTTTATGCAATAAATAAACAAACTAATTAAATAAATTTTGTAAAGTAGCTGTACTTTATGTATTAAAAAGTGGATAAAAAACGATTTGAGAACACCATTTTAATTCAGTTAGAAATTTAGGAATTTTCAGATTTTAATGTTAAAAATTAAAAGTCTTGGTCATTAAAAAAAAGTGAACGTCTGAATGAAACTTTATAAACTATTTTTAATTTAAAAATAACTTTATAATAATATATTCTTAATTGGAGGCTTTTATGAAATTTAAAATATTGTCACCAGTCAATTGAAACCAAATATTTAAAAGTAAAACAATTTTAAACTGAATTGTTTGACATGGAAAGCTTGGAATCGTTACAATTTCGAAGAGCTTTTTAACTTTGAAAGTTACAATTTTAATTGTTGTATTTGAAAAATGTTTAATTGGTTTGTAAAAGTGTTAAATTTTGATATATAATTTTTGAGAAGATTCAAAATTATCAGGACAATTTTGATTAATTATCTTAGGAATCGTAAGAAAATGTTTTTATTCATTTAAAATCTTTTGCAATTCTTGAAAAGCTTCTAATTTTTTTGTTTAAAATCTGCAAAAATCTACATTTTGTTTTAAATTAGGTTATCATTTGATTTTTTCTAAGCTCATTTTAAACTTACTGAATTTAATGCATTTTTCCAAAGTTTTGTGTTGGATTTTTACCAAATTTGCCTTGAATCTTATGAATTTTAATTTTCCTAGCGTCTACGAATTAAATTATATGAAATGAAATTTCAAAGGACTTGCAAGAATTTCTACGGCTTTCAGAAAATTTTAGAGATTTAAACAGTTGCATGCCAATATTTTTCTAGTATTTTTTAGAATATTTGCTACTATTGACACTAATTAAAGTTTTACTAATGAGTCCGAGGCCTGCGAATGCTTCTAATCGTTTCTGTTAATGCGATTTTTTATAGAAGTGTTGAAATAATTAATCCCGAAGAAATTAAGTTCAGAACACTTAAATTAATTAATGTTCTGAACTCTACATTATTAAAATTATGAAACAGATTTTAATATACATTTACAATATATTTTTTCCGCGTCTAAATCTTATTTTTCAGAAGAATTTGTAGTTAGAAACTGTAACCGAAATATTGCGTTCATTTTACCGTTATAAAGATGCATTTTATTTGTAGGTGGTAATCTATTTAATAAGAAACAGAAAGATTCTTAGAATCCCTAAAAAAAAACCGAAAACGTGAGTATTAATCACGTATTTGCAGATCCTTTATCCTCCTTTCTTTAAACTTGCTTTTTAAAAAGATTTCCTCAGTATTATTAATTTATTTTCCTTTTAGATGCAATCTTTAGTTTTAATTTAACAATAATTTTGAGAAAGCTTAATAATTTTGCACGATTAATTGTAAATAAATGGGAAAGAATCAAATACGCTGAAGGCGAGTAACAACTAAATTTAACAAATCTTAAGAAAATTTGTGGTATTTTGAGAAAGCATGTGCCTGCCTTATACTCCAACATATATTTCCACAAAAAATGGTATTAGTTATCAAAATTATATTTTATTATTTATTTTAAAGAACAAACATCAAACTGATAATTTGCTGTTTAGAAACATATTCCAAAAATAAAATCTGCTTATTAACTTGAAAGATTTCGCATTCTTTTCTGGTAGTATACCTACGAGAGTCAGTTACCGACAGATGGTAATGGTTTATGTCTGTGCTAAGATGCCACGAGGACCTGCATTATCGACCCATGATATAGGAATTTAAAAAAAATTCCGTCGGTAAATGACCATGCGCAGGTTTACTGCAAATATTTTACAAAATATTCTAATTTCCCACTTAATAATTAGTGAATCACCAGGGTAAAGGATTTGCTGTTCTGGATGTTCAGCCTTATTTTTTCATTGTGAAAATGTAAAAATCCTTAGGGTTGTTGTGTGTAAAATATTCCTCATATCAGGAACGGCGGAGCCTTTTTTAAAATATATTATACTAGATACAGGTATAAAATTCATATTGCCAAAGATTAAATTTTTTACAAATATTAACAAATATTTTTAATATTTTGCAAATATTTCAAAAACGTTTTAAAATTTTTATAAATATTTAAATGATTTTCCAAAAACTTCAATCATTTCAAAATATGGTAGAATATTTATCAAATGTTTGAAATATTTTGCAAAAATTTTGGAAAGATTTACAGGACTTCAAAAGACTTTAATGATTTCCCAAAGATTTCAACAATTAAAAAAATTTACTAAACATTTCAAAAATATGTTAAATATTTTATAAAGATTTCTAAGATTTCACAAAGATTTCAATGGTTTTTCAAAATTTTAATAATTTGGAAAATATAAATAAATATATATAAATTATTGGAAAGATTTCGCAAAGATTTAAAAAATTCACAATTAAAAAGAAAATTGATGAATATTTCAATGTTTTTTAAAGATTTCAATAATTTCACAAATGCTTTTAAAATATTTCCATGATTTCCAAAGATTTCCCAAAGATTTAAACAATTTTACAAATATTAACAAAAATTTTTAATATTTTACAAAGATGTCAATGATTTTCTGAACATAACACAAAGATTTTGACAATTAAAAAAATTTACCAAATATTCCAAAAACATTTAAAAATTTTTTAAAATATTTTAATGATTTTCCAAAAACGTCAATCATTTAAAAATTTGGTCAACTATTTACAGATGGTTTAAATTACTTTGCAAAGATTTTGGAAAGATTTAAAAGATTTCACAAAGACTGCATTGATTTCCCAAAGATTTCAACAATTAAAAAAATTTATCAAACTTTCCAAAAATATTTTAAATATTTTATGAAGATTTCTAAGGTTTCAAATATTCTGTAAAGATTTAGGATAGATTCAAAAGATTTTACAAAGATTTTAATGGCTTTATAAAAATTTAAATAATTTGGAAAATATAAATAAATATTTATAAATTATTGGAAAGATTTCGCAAAGATTTAAAAAATTCACAATTCTAAAAAAAATATTTTATAAAGATTTCAATAATTTCACAAATGTTTTAAAATTATTTCCATAATTTCCAAAGATTTCACTAAGATTTTCCAAAAATTTAAACAATTTTACAAGTATTAACAAATATTTTCAATATTTGCCAAAGATTTCAATGATTTTCCAAAGATTTCAATGATTTTCTAAAGATTATAAAAAGTTTTTAACAATTAAAAAAGTTTTATAAATATTTCAATGATTTTCCAAAGATTTCAAATATTTCGCAAATATTTTTGATATATTTACAAGATTTTACAGACTTAAATGATTTCCCAAAGATTTCAACAATTTATAATTGAAAAAAAAAAAATTATGAATATTTCAATTATCCCAAAGATTTCAGACAGATAGAAAATATTTTACAATAATTTTAATGATTTTCTAAAGGTTTCAATTATTTAAAAAATATCAATATCAATTATTATATATCAATTATTTCACCAATATTTAAAGTAGATATTTCTACGCCTCCTCTGCCTCATCTAATACGAAAAAATATATGTTTTCTTATGTTGATATCAATTCTTTTAATTTAAAATAGAATATGCAGATATAGATCGATAATATTATAATTTATACCTACTCATTTTTTATTAAAAATTAACCCGGTGGTCCATTACAGATTCCAAATCGAATAAAAAATTGGGTAAATCCTTCTCAAGAATTTCCATTCCCTGATTTCCATCCATTCTGGTTGTAGCGCATTTCTATTTATAAGGAACAATCCAAGAACAAAAGTACGTTAAAAAAATTCTTCACTTAATAATTTTTCAGATTATATTCTTATCTATTTCCCGAACCCTAGCATTTAAAGTTTTTTTAAAAACTATGCCAATATTTTTTTACGTCTCAAATGACGGTCAGAATCAGGGTGTCTACTCACCTGGAAAACCTGGAATTTTCGTACACCTGGAGAAAACTGGAAATTTCAGGGATTTTTTTTAAGTCACGCATTTTTTCAGGAGTGAATATTTTTCCTAAAATTTTAATATAAAATTAAATAACCATGTTTTTCATTTGTTGAATATATGTATTTAAAAAAAATTAATTTTGTGAACGGAAATTTTATCTTTAAAGCTTAAAAATTCAACTTTTTTGTTGAATGTGCATATTTTTTTGGTTGAAACTTAATTTTTTTTAATAGAATATTCCATCATGTTAATTAAGAGTTAATCTGTTTTGTTGAAAATGCATCTTTTTGATTTAATATTGAATTATTTCACTTGAAGATTCATTATTTTAGTTAAAAGTTGAACTATTTTGTTGAAAGTTCATATTTTTCTGGTAGAAAATTAATTTTTTAAACAGAATATTCCGTCATGTTAGTTTTAAATTAATCTGTTTTGTTGAAAATTTATCCTTATAGTTTTTTTTCTGTTGTTAAAAATTTAAGTATTCCAGTTAACAATTCGTTATTATAGTTAAAAAATCATCTTTTTGGTTCAAACTGGAACTATTCCACTTAAAGATTCATCATTTTAAATTAAAATTCATCACTTTGGTTGAAAATTTAATCTATTCGGTTGAAATTTAAACTCTTTTGTTAAAAATTAAGTTTTTGTTCTTCAAGATTCATCATTTTAATTGAAACTTCATCTCTTTGATTAAAAATTTATCTTTTTTAGTTCAAAACTAAATGAAATAAATAAAAAGTTTAATATTTAGTTTAAAATTTAACTGAAAATTGTAATACCCTACTTGACAATTCAACTATTTTGTTAAAAATTCGTTTTTTTGTTGTTAAAATATTTAACTTTTTAAAAGACAATTAGACTATATCGGTTGAATATTACATAATTTTAGTTTACAATTCATGAAACTTAAAAAAAAGAATTTAGTTTTGAAACTGTCTCTTTCAGGTATTCTAGTTAAAATTCATAATTTTAGTAAAAAATTATCTTTTTTGTTTAAAATTGCGCTATCCCATTTCTTGTTGAAAAATTCTCTTTCTCAGTAAAAAATTAATCCTCTTGCTTGAAAATTCAGAATTGTATTTTAAAATCCATCATATTTGTGGAACATTTTATTATTTTGTTAAAAAACCATTTTTTATTTTGAAAATGGTTTTAATTACAGAATTTAAAAATATTATTTCTTTTTTATTTTGTTTATACTCTCTCCATTTTACGGGATTGAGAGTAAAATTTAACTATTCTGTTTTTTTTTTGAAATTTTATCTTTTTTTTTGTTGAAAAATCAACAATTTGGTGGAAAATTAATGATTTTCAGTTAAAATTTTAACTATTCGATTAAAAATTCATGTATTTTCGTCGTTAAAAATTAATCGTTTTAGTATGAAATAAAAATATTTTAGTTGAAGATTCATCATTTTAGTTGAAAATTCATCACTTTGGTTCAAAAGTTTACTATTTTCTTAAAAATTCATTTTTTTGCATTGAAAATTCAAACATTTGATTTTTGGTTGAAATTTTATCTTTTTTTAGTAGAAAATTCAACTATTAGGTGGAAATTTTATTCTTCTCAGTTAAAAATGTAACTACTTAGTTAAAAATTCATGTATTTTCTTGTAAATTCATTTTTTTTGTCGAAAATTAATGCTCTTGGTTGAAAATTAATCGTTTTATTAACGAAATTCAAATATCTTAGTTGAAGATTCATCACTTTAGTTGGAAAATTTACTATTTGATTAAAAGTTCTTCTTTTCCATTAAAATTTTTTTTACTGAAAATTTAACTATTCCATTTTTGTTGAAAGTTTAGTTTTTTCTAGTTGAAAATTCAACTATTTGATGGCAAATTCACGTATTTTGTTCAAAATTCGTTTTTTTTTTAGAAAACTTACCTTCTCGGTTGAAAATAAATCTTTTTGATTGAAAATTCAACTATTTCAGTTAAAAATTCATCTGTCTGGTTTAAAATTCAACTATTTCGACTAAAAAATATCGACTATTTTCTTAAAAATTCATTTTTTTTACATTAATCCATTTTACTTTTTGTTGAAATTTTATCTTTTTTTAGTAGAAAATTGAACTATTAGGTGGAAAATTTATCTTTTTCAGTTAAAAATTTAAATGCTTGATTACAAATTGATGTGTTCTCTTGTAAATTCGTTTTTTTTTTGGTCGAAAATTAATGCTCTTGGTTGAAAATTAATCGTTTTATTAATGATATTCAAATATCTTAGTTGAAGATTCTTCACTTTATTTGGAAAATTTACTATTTGATTAAAAGTTCTTCTTTTCCCTTGAAACTTTTTTTTTACTAAAAATTCAACTATTTGATGGCAAATTCACGTATTTTGTTCAAAATTCGTTTTTTTTTGTAGAAAACTTACCTTCTCGGTTGAAAATAAATCCTTTTCATTGAAAATTCAACTATTTCAGTTAAAAATTCTTCTGTTTTGGTTTAAAATTCAACTATTTCATTTGAAGATTCACTGTTTTTGTTGAAAATTCATCACTTTGGTTGAAAAGTTTACTATTTTCTTAAAAATTCGACCATTTAATTTTTTGTTGAAATTTTATCTTTTTTTGGTAGAAAATTTACCTATTAGGTGGAAAAATTCATATATTTTGTTGAGAATTCGTTTTTTTTTGTAGAAAACTTACCTTTTCAGTTGAAAATAAATCCTTTTGACTGAAAATTCAACTATTTCAGTTAAAAACTCTTCTGTTCGGTTTAAAATTTAACTATTTTACTTGAAGATTCACCGTTTTTGTTGAAAATTCATCACTTTGGTTGAAAAGTTTACTATTTTCTTAAAAATTCGACCATTTAATTTTTGTTGAAATTTTTTTTTTTTAGTAGAAAATTAAACTATTAGGTGTAAAATTTATCCTTTTCAGTTAAAAATTTACCTACTTGGTTAAAAATTCATTTTCTTGTAAATTCGTTTTTTTTTTGTTGAAAAATAAAATTTAACTATTCCCTTTTTGTTTGAAATCTCTCTTTTTAGTAAAAATTATTTCTTGTCGTTAAAAATTAATCGTTTTAGTATGAAATTAAAATATTTTAGTTGAAGATTCATCATTTTAGTTGAAAATTCATCACTTTGGTTGAAAAAAAAATTTTCCTAAAAATTCAAAAATTTTATTTTTTGTTGAAATTTTATCTTTTTTTAGTAGAAAATTCTACTATTCGGTGGAAAATTGATCCTTTTCAGTTAAAAATTTAACTAATTGGTTAAAAACTCATGTGTTTTCTTGTAAATTAATTTTTTTTTGTCGAAAATTAATGCTCTTGGTTGAAAATTAATCGTTTTATTAACGAAATTCAAATATCTTAGTTGAAGATTCATCATTTTAGTTGGGAAATTTACTATTTGATTAAAAGTTCTTTTCCTTTAAAACTTTTTTTTTTAATGAAAATTTAACTATTCCATTTTTATTGAAAATGTAGCTTTTTTCGTTGAAAATTCAACTATTTGATGGGAAATTCATGTATTTTGTTCGAAATTCGTTTTTTTCTAGAAAACTTACCTTCTCGGTTAAAAATAAATCCATTTGATTAAGAATTCATTAATTACAGTTTAAATTCATCTGTTTAGTTTAAAATTCAACTATTTCACTTGGAGATTCAACGTTTTCTGTTAAAAATTCATCACTTTGGTTGACAAGTTTATTTATTTTTTAAAAAATTCATTTTTTTACATTGAACCATTTTATTTTTTGTTGAAATTTTATCTTTTTTTAGTAGAAAATTAAACTATTAGGTGGAAAGTTTATCCTTTTCAGTTAAAAATTTAACTACTTGATTAAAAATTCATGTGTTTTCTTGTAAATTCGTATTTTTTTATTGAAAATTAATCGTTTTCGTAAAAAAATTTAAATATCTTAGTTGAAGATTCATCGCTTTATTTGGAAAATTTATTATTTGATTAAAAGTTTTTTTTTCCATTGAAACTTTTTTTTTTTACTGAAAATTCAACTATTTGATTCGTTTTTTTTTTTGTAGAAAACTTACCTTCTCGGTTGAAAATAAATTCTTTTGATTTAAAATTCTAACTATTTTGGTTTAAAATCCAGCTATTTCACTTGAAGATTCACAGTTTTTGTTGAAAATTCATCACTTTGGTTGAAATTGCAACTATTAGGTT
The DNA here is from genome assembly GCA_010014905.2 of Druon quercuslanigerum. Classification (NCBI taxonomy): domain Eukaryota; kingdom Metazoa; phylum Arthropoda; class Insecta; order Hymenoptera; family Cynipidae; genus Druon; species Druon quercuslanigerum. The sequence goes on along the minus strand of JAAAKG020056606.1, from coordinate 4,190 downwards.
GAAAATGTATAATTTTCAGTTGAAATTTGAAATATTTGTTTACAAATTTATCCATCTTCTTGAAAATGTAATGTTTTTATTTGAAATTTTAGAAATTTCAAACGATTTTAATTGAATTTAATATATTTTTCACATTAAATTAACTCAAAAGAATATATTTCCCTATATTCGTGAAAAATTTCCTTATTTGCGCTGTTCAATGTGTACTGAATTTGAAACATATAATGATCAAGTATAAATTTGTTTTAATTATTATTCATATTCACGGACTTTTGGAAAATTGTCAAGGAATGATTAATTATGTTTTTAGTATTTATTTATTTAATTATTTGACGCTGATAATATATTTGAGAATATCTTGCAATATAATTCGTCAAAATTTTCTAAATGAAAATACTTACCCCTTAATAAAGTTATTTTCACAAATGAAAAAACAGTTATTAATTTTAAGCATGAGTCGTAATATTTTTACACCTTTAGATATTTACAAGGAATGAAAAAAATTATTATTTAAAATAAATTCACTAACTTGTATATAAATTCCGAGTAGATTGTTTAAAAAATTCTAAATTCCTGAATTTTTGTTCCGAATTTGAGTAGACACTCTGAGATTTAACTAAAATTTGTATTTGTTGAAGGTTCCGATAAAAGATGATGAAATTGATGATATATCTGCTGAATATACCCTTGATAACCAGGATTTCTACGAGGAAGAATTGGAGGAAGAATAACATTCGAGCTAGTCTCTAATTATTTTTTTTTATTCAAATTTAGAGCAATAAATTATTCTCCAAATCAGCAGACTTCCTTTACATTGAATGAAACTTTTTATGGAAATAATAGAGCTAAAAGATCGTGCTAATTGAGTGCTTCTTACCATTTTCCGAAGTATACAATCGCTGAAAAGAAATTAGCACGACCCACAATTTTTGTACACAACATAGAATGTTACAATTACATATTTTACAAATAAATAACTCTGTTACAAATGCACCTTTTAATGTCTTCAGTGATGTCGAGGTCGATACCTTTGAATTATGCCAGTCGTTGCCGTCTGAATTTCCTCGGAGAAACTTTCGAAATTGTGAATTGTTGTGCCGCCGAGAATAATTTTTGTATCCGGATTCTGACGATTTAAATTGTAAACGGCTAAACTCTCCTCATAAGTCGTCCCACCGACTATAAAGACGATGATTTCTTGCGGCCTAATGGAAATTTTAAGTTTCTCAGGTTTATAAAATCAAAAGGAATCCAGGATTAAATTTAAGCGATCAAATCGTGACAAATCTGAGTTAATTTGTCAATAATTGAGGATTTTTTTTAGAGTTTCTGAAACCTTAACTCGAAAATTTCATTAGTTTGCCGACTATTTTTGCCAGATTTTTTAAAAACATTTAAAGTTCGCTATGGATCTTTTTATTTTGGAAAAACGGATTTGTTTACATTTTTTTCAGTAATTTTCAGCAAATTAATTTTTTTTAAATCATAAAACTTTCATGATGAATTCCTTACTTTATTGGCAAAAATTTCTACTATAAGAAGAAAAATTAAGCAATACTTAACCCACAATTAAAATATAATTGTTTCAAAAAATTAAAAAATCGATTTTAAGAGAATAAACATTTTTGCCTAAGAATCCTGAGAAAATTAAAAATGATTTTTTATTCAATAAGATTATTTATATACATATTTAGAAAGTTTAAAAGTTTATGTAGATTTTTTTAATTTAAAGAAAAAATCGAATCATTTAAAAATATATGTAGAAGTTTTGAATTGATTAAAAAATAATTTAAAATTTGGAAAGATTTCAAAAAACAATGCAAAATATTTTAAAGTTCACATTTTTTTATTTTGCACGATTACACAATTTTACAACTAATTCCGGTAATTTTATTTTTGAAAATTTAAAAAAGGTTCTTAAGAAATTTTTAAGGTTTCAAGAGAATAAAAAAATTTATGACGATGTATGGGAAGATTTTAAATAATTTTTATTCTTAAATATGAATTTTAAGAGAAAATTGAAAAAGACTTCAAAACATACTAAATTCCGAAAAAGAATGTAAACAATTTTAAAGCAACCTTTTTTTTATTTTGCAAGATTACAGAATTCAAAAACAATTCTACACTTTAAAAGATTTATTAAAAATTTAAAGTAGATTTTTGGAAGTTACAAAAAAAAATTTAGAAGATTTTTAAGAATTTTGAAAGTTTAAGATTCCTGGGAAAAATTTTTATGTTTTTTTTTTAGTTTGAATAATTCGTTTAAAGAAATAAAAAATATTTAGGAATTTGAGAAGTTTTGCAGAGATTAAAAATATTTTTCAACTTTAGGATTTCAGAAAATCGACAACATATTTTTTATTTCTTCCAAACTTGTACAAGTACCTACTAAATATCTTTTGAACTTACTCGAATTTTTTCTAAAATTTCGTAAAATCCTACACATTTATAAAATTTTCTTTAAAATTGTCTTAAGAAGCCTAGAAAAAATATATTTATATAAGCTTACAAATAAATAAACAAGAAAAATAAATAGTTGTTTGAAATTTTTATTTTGTATTCAAAGTTATTATTGCTTAAATTTTAATTTTGTTGAAATTTTTTTTCTTTTTGACTGAAAGATCTTTTTTGGTTGAAAATTTAACTATTCTGTTAAAAATTAGTCTTTGATAGCTGAGTTTAACTGTTTTTAATTTAAAATTAAAATCATTTTTATTGAAATATCAGCTATTAAATTATTCTTTGAGAATTCATCTATTTTGGTTGAAAATTCAATTATATGGTTGAAACATAACTTTATTTTGTAGTTTTGATTTCAAGCATTAAATTGATATAATGTTAAAAACAAATAAGCTTATAAATAAATTTTTTTTAAACAAACTATCTTTAATTGCAGGAGAAGACTTAATTTTTTTCAAGTATAGTAGACATTTTTGTCAGATGAGTAAATATTTCCTGGAAATTTAATAACTGAAAAAATACGGATGAATTTGACCTCTTAATTTAAACTTTATCGCAAAAACAAATTTTCGGCATAAATATGGGATCATTTTCTCACCGAGAAAGAATTTTTCGATTCAAGGTTTCAGAAAATTTAGAAAAAGGTCTTTATGAAGCATCCTAATGATTATTATATTTTCAATTTAAAAAAAAAATTTTGAAACTTATAAAATCAAATATTATAATAGAAATACTGAAAACTATTTGTTTTTTCTAGACAACTGAAAAATCTGCAAAAATAACATTTTTAACACTGTGAAATTCCCGAAAAAGAAAACATTCAAAACCAAAAATTCCTGATACAGAATAATATCAATTTGGAAAATTCCCTAATAATCAAATTCGCGACACTAGAAAATTCCCGAATATTATTGTTTTTGTATTTTTCTTTTATATTGAGAAATATTTTTACTATTATTTTTATTTGAAATTCAAACAATTAAAAAATAATACATTGAACATAAAAAAAATGTTATCAAAATATTTAATTATTGCATTTTTAATGAATAAAAATTATTTATCAGAAAAAAAAATTAATTCAAATTCAATACTTTTTCCGTGTCAAGATTTTTGCAATTCGGGATTTTTATATTTCGGCCAATTATTATTTTGGAAATTTTCTATTTCGAATATTTGCCTTTTCGGCATTTTTAGTCGTCTCCTCCTGAAGCATAAAATTCTCGAAAAAAAAACATTCAAAATAGAGAATTCCCGAAATTAGAAAATTGCCGAAATATAAAAACAACGAATTAGAAAATTTCCGTAGAATAAAATTCCTGAAAGAATTTCAAAATTCCTGAATAATAAAATTCTCGACAGAAAATTACAGAATAATAAAATATCCCCCGCTTTAAAATTCCCGAATTTAAACAACTAAAAAAGACTATTTTCTAATAAATATTTTGTTTAATTCACTAATAATCAAATTTGCGACACTAGAAAATTCCCGAATATTATTGTTTTTGTATTTTTCTTTTATATTGAGAAATATGTTTTCTATTATTTTTATTTGAAATTCAAACAATTTTTAAAAAATGCATTGAACATAAAAAAATGTTATCAAAATATTTAATTATTGCATTTTTAATGAATAAATATTATTTATCAGAAAAAAATTTAATTCAAATTCGATACTTTTTCCGTTTTAGGAACTTCGGTTCTTTGGTACGCTACTTTCTTTCCTTTTTGGG
>JAAAKG020056595.1:0-18071 GCA_010014905.2 Druon quercuslanigerum | reverse complement strand
ACATATATGAGTGAGTGTGTGTGTGTGTGTAAATTTTTATTTTGTTAGCACGATAACTTTCAACAGAATTAACAGATTGGTCCTAAAATAAATTCAAAAAGGGATTACATTTTAAAAATATATGAGACCACTTTTTTCAAGATTCAAAAATTATCTGTGTAATGATTTATAGTACTCAAAAAGACAAAAAATTTCTTCTTGTGACTTGTTTTGAGAAAATGAAATTATTTTTTTTCAGCCAAACAACGCAAGATACGAAAAAAAACTTGAGATAAGAAAACTGTTTCTTTTAACATACCCTACAAGATTATTATAGCGACTTTTTGAATTTTTGAAAAAAATGAAAAATTCCATTTTATATTCAAAATATGCAAGATACAACAAATAATGATAAGACGAAAATTGTGCACTCAAAAAAGATCTAAAAATTTTTTGTTTGGTGATATTTTGATAGGATGTGTATTTTTTGTTTTATTCTTAAATAAATAACGTTAACAGTGAAAAAATCTGTCCGGTGAATGGGCACATTTTCATCAAAACTTTGCTCATTTAATTTCTTTTTCATCTTGTGTGTGGGGTTTCAAAATATTTACTTTTTAAAAAAGTGCATTAAAATTAAAAAAATTAATAAAATTATAGAAATTTTAAAAATTTCCATCTAACACAACGCTGCTGAAGGTTAGAAAAAGGTAATGCTGATGTGTAGACCATATGTATAACGTTTAAATCCTGAACATAAAATTGTAAATGAGTAAATTCAGTTTTTCAAAACCAGCAGAAGTTGCAATACAATTTTTAATAGCAACATTTTTTAAAAAGAATGCGCATTTTTTACACGAGTCCATTACACTGCGTCTATTTTAATATGAATGAATGTTATGAATTGTAATAATATACATTTATGGAAATGATGTACAATCTGAGGGATAATTGCGAGTGCAAAGCACGAGATATGTGATGAGAATATGTTTGTTAAAGTCGAAAGAGCTTTAACAAAAGAGAATTCACTATCACCAAATTACTGTTGTCCATGGTTTGACCTTTAGTTTTAAAAAATCTGTGGGAAAATACAAAGACCAAGCGCGGAGCGCAAGGGAAATACATTATCGAGCGCCCCAGGAGCGCTTAAAACCTGCGCGCGATGAGAATGCGTCCACGCATCGGGCGGATTTTTTTTGATCCACATCGGTCAATATTTGTGGGCTCAATGATAATATCATTTTATATTAGTTCGAGAGTGAATGAAGCTTGAAAGCTGATAAATAATACTTCATCTAGTACGACCGTCGCTATCCGATCATAACCGAGTTAAGCGCCGCTTAACTTCGGTTATCAAATTAGAAGCCTGAAGCAATTTATTATATCCATCCAAGTAACGTTTTGAATTGCAAGTTTGCACTTTTAAAAACTTCAGACATTTACAGAAAAAATTATTACAATTTCTGATAATTGCAACGTTTAATTTTATAATCTATATGCAAGAGAATCTTATAGCAGGGCCGCTAAAAAATGACGTATGAAAATTTTTGAAAGGGGATGAAGGACGAGTGCATAAAAGCCTTTAGAAAATATACTGAAAAATATTATTTGATGTTATAATAAATGAATACTATAATAATAATCAATCAATTATTAAATTAAGTGCAGAAGTTAATTTAAACTCTTAAAAATTTTCACTTTTCCTTTTTTTGATACTGTAACTACCTTGTTAAAAAATAATTTTGTGTTTTTGTGAAAACTCGTTTAGTTTAAAATTTAGGTACCTAAAAATTGATCTCTTTGGTTGATAATTTATCTATTTGGCTTAAAATGTATCATGTTTGTTGAAAGTTTGTAACTTTGACCAAAGATTCAACTATATTGTTAAAAATGATTTTTTTCTTTAATCAGAATTTTGAAATAAAAATTTAACGAATCTATTTCCGGTTGAGAATTTATCTATTTTGCTGAAATTTCGTTTTATTTTGAGTCGGAAATTAATTTTTTTTAATTAAAATTTAACTTTTCTATTTTTTGTCAAAAATTTATTATTTAATATAATATATTGTTTATAATTCATTTGGTTTCGAAAGAATTAATCTCCTTGGATAAAGAAGAAACTTTTCGGTTAAGAAATCCACCCCCTGGTTGAACTCTTTTCTTAAAAAATTTATTGTTTTAAAATTCGTCATTTTAGTTGAAAAACCATCTCTTTGGTTAAAAATTCAACTATTTTGCTAAAAATCCTTTTCTTGTTGTTGAAAATTAATTTTTTCTCTGAAAATGTAACCATGTAATTTTTTTTGAAAATTGATGTTTTAAATTTAAAATTAATCTTTTATAATTAAAAATGTATGTATTTTGTTAAAAATATGTCTGCGGTGAAAAATTAGTCTTCTTGGTTGAAAATTCATCCTTTTAATTAAAAAGGCCACTGTTTGGTTGAAAATGCATTAATGTTTTCTTGAGGATTCAACTATATAGTATTGAAAATTCCTCTTTTACATTGAAATCGATTGTTTTTTTTTTAATTTATCTTTTATTTTTCATACATTGTAGAAGTGCTAAATAATGTTAAAAATTGCATTTATATAATTCAATAATTAAAATTTCTGATACTTGTAAAATTTAATTTTATAATTCAGAGCAGTTTATAGGGGGGCCGTTAGAAAATTACTGATCAAAATGCTTGAAGGGGGATGAATGGCAAGTAAAAATTAAGCCTTTAGAAAATAAGCTGTAAGATGTTATCTGATATAATAATATAATATTAATTATAAAATTATTAAACTAAATACAAAATTATTTAAAACTCTTGAAAAACATTATTTTCGCTCGTGTTCAAAGTGTAGCTTAGTTGAAAGTTAAACAACTTTGTTAAGAATAAATTTTGTTTTTAGAACGTTCATTTTATTGGTTGAGCAATGTAACTAATCAGTTAAAAAATTCGCTGCATTTTGTAACACAAATTAATTTTTTTCAATGAAAATTTAACTAATCCATTTTTTGGTCAACGTTTTTTTTTTAGTTGATAATTCAACTATTTGGTTGAAAATTTGAATACTCAGTTGAAATTGTACATATTTTGGTAATAATTCTTATTTTTCGTTGGAAATTTTTTTTCTGAGTTAAAGATTTAGCTAGTTCGTTGAATATTCTTGTACCTATTTTGTTGAAAAATTGTTCTATTTTAGTAGAAAATTAAACTTGTTTGTTGCAAATTTATCATTTTGGTTAAGTTTTGTTCGAAATTAGTTTTTTAAACTGAAAATGTAACGATTCCATTTTTAATTGAAAATGTATCTTTTTTGGAATTTATGAAAGTGATTTCAACCGTAAAAATAGGTTTCAATTTATTCGAAAATATTATACACATGTGATACAAAGATAATATTTAAAAAATATTATTAAAAAGATCCAACTTACGCAAAAAATGTAGGCCTTCCCCCCACCCCCGTAATAAAAACTTCAAAATCAGAAAACAGTACGGAATGACACCATGTTTTCAAAAAAGTCATGTTGCATACAAATTAAAGAAATAGTATTGAATATCAGTCAATTCAAAAAACTGATTTAGTTTTTTTATTTAAATAGAAATATTTATATAATAAGCAATAATTATAGGTCTTGTTTCATGATTATGTATGAAGAAAAAATAAAATTTCTGAAGTCAAATCGTGTTCGTAATTAAATCATAAAGGCTAGTGGGAAATATCCTACTGTAGCACATCAACGTTTAATTATATCAAGGGAAGCTTTATAAGCTTTCATCAACTACAGGCTGGAAGGTTATTTAGCCCATTTCTCACACGTGATTTGAGTTTAAGCTTTACCGGTTTCCCCCGAGCAAATTTTATAAAAATTAACATTAATTCCTAATGATAATTGACATTCCAGATTTTTTTTTTAATTAATACTTATATTTCCTATATCTAATGATAACAATATTCACAAAAAACTATCAAGATTCGTTTCTTTTATAATTTTTTATTTGCAGGAAACATAGAATTACATGAATATTTGTAATTATTCCCTAGTAAAAAGGTTTTTACAGAGAAGTACAAAAAAATATTGTTGGTATCTCTTTTGCACTCAGCGGCGATTCACTATCGCGAATCTTGATAGAAATTTAAAGATTTTAAGTACTTTCAAAATATTTAATAAAATTATGAGTCCTCTTACTGATTTTGAAGTAAAGCATCTAAATGCAGACTTCACACTTTTTCCACGAATTTTATCTTTTCATCCCCGTTTTCTCGCATTTTCGCTTAAATTTTAAACTCAATTAGTAGATACTAAGAAGAAAATCCAATTACTTTTTCCTTGAAAGTTAACTATTTTTATTTCAAAAGTCTTTCATCGTACTTTTTATTTAAAAATTCAACTATTTAATTAATGATTCAACTATTTAGTTGAAAATTCAATTTTTTAACTGAAAATTAAACTGGTTCATATTTCTGTTAAAGATTTAAGTATCAAATTTTGATTGAAAATTAATCTTTTTTCGTTAAGGATTCAAATACTGGATTGAAAGTTGAACTGCTTTCCTAAACATTTCTTTTATCGGTTTCAGATTTAAATATTTTACTGAAAATTCGTTTTTTTATAGAAATTAGATTTTTAACTAAAAATTTGAATATTCGATTTTTGTTTGAAAATCTTTCGTTTTTTAGTTGGAAATTTTTACTATTAATTTTTTGTTCAAAATTCATGTACTTGCCTGAAAGTTTAACTAATTTTTCAAATACATTCAAATACATTTTTCTTTAGTTTGAAAATTAATCTTTTAACTTAGAACGTTAGGTTTTCTATTCATGGTTATGCATTTATAGTTTTAGTTGAAAATTCGTTTTTTTTTAGTGAAAAATTACATTTTTGTACTACAAATTTAAATATTTCATTTTTTGTTAAAAATTGACAGTTTTTAGTTTAAAGCTCAGCAGTTTGGTTGCGGAATCAACTATTTTGTTGAAAATTCGTATTTTTTTGTTGTTTTCTGCTATTTTTAATTTAACAATTAACTTGTCTTTTCAAATATCAAAAATTATACTGTTTTGACCGATTATATCTTTTGGTGAAATTCTATTGCGTTTAATTAAAAATTAAAATCTTTTCTGGTTCAAATATAAAATTTATGCAATTGGTTGAACTAAATTTTTTGTTTTTGAATATAAAATTCGTTCTTTTGCATTGAAAATTCAACTGTCTTCTAAGTCTTCTATTGAAAATTCTAAAATTGGCTCAAGTACCATTATTTTTTGGTTGAAGTTTAATATTATTTGTTTAAGAATTTGATCAATTTAATAAAAATTCGTTTTTTTAGTTTGAGATTTCAACTATTTAGTTAAAAACTGAACTATTTTGTTTAAAATTTCTTTAATTCGCTGGAAAGATGAACATTTGTGTTGTCAATGTAACCGTTTGGGTGATAATTAATGTATTTAAATATTCAGAATTTTTTAATAAAATGAAGCTCTTTCCGAAGACTTTGCTGTTTTGATAGAAAATGTTCGTTTTGAGTAGAAAATTCTTACCTTTTGATCAAAAATTCACCTTTTATTGTAGAAAAGTGTTTGGCTTGAAGATTCAATTAGTTGTTTAAAAATGCAAATATTTGTACTTGAAATTTTACTGTTACAATATTCGATCATTTGGTTGAAAACTCATCGTGTTATGTTAAAAATTTAAATATTAGGTTACAAATTCAATTATTTGGTTGAAAATTCCTCTCTTCTACTGTAAACTTAAACTATTTCATTGTAAACGTTTCTGTTTGTTATACATTTTTTTTGTTTTTGTTGGAAATTAAAGTATTTGGTTGAAAAGCCATCTTTCTTGTTTAAAAAATTTAGATGTGATTGCAATATATTTCGGCTTTAAATATTAAGCGTTTTATATTGAATTCAATATAGTACATTAATTTTATTTAACACAATTTATTCGCCTACTTAAATAAAAAACTATCCTATTTTTATTAATGGGATTAATTATTTATTTGGAAATAAATATTTTATAAAAATTATATTGTATCCTGATAATTTCTGGAACCTCATGATTTATCCTGATGACAAGCCTTCCATCTTCCACCATGTCTGACACTTCCGCTTGTCTTAAATTCCGGAATCTCGACGACGTCGATCGATAGTTCAGTGTCTAAAGCGAAGATTAGTGACGCCGGTTTAACCACGGTGGGATATTAATTCAGTATCAAAAATCGAAAGGAAAAATTAGGACGAAATCAAGATAAAATTAAAAATTCTTTTTTGAATTCTTTATTTGGACAAATATTTTCTGAAAATTCAAATGGCTTCTACTCACTCATAAATAATCAGAAATTTTATCCTGATGAATATTCAACAAAAAATTTATTTTCGCCGAAGAAAGATGAATTTTCAGCCAAGAAAAAGGACTTCAATCCCAAATGCCCAATTTTCAAACAGCGTAATTTTTCAACCAAAAAAGATAAGTTTTAAACAAAAAATGTAATAGATAAATTTTCAGTTCAAACAATTACTTTTTAACAAAAAAAGTTTTTCAAAGAGGTTAATTCTATCAAAGAAAATAAATTTTCAACAAAATAATTGAATCCTTAACCAAATCCTTAACCAAACTTTGAAAAAACCCTAATTAATTTTTATAATTTACCTTGCAATGGAAAAGAAGTTAAAATTTTAACCTGAAAATATGATTTTATTTTTAAACAGTTAATTTCCTACCAAATTTTTATTTATTTAAATAATTAGTTCAATTTACAAACAAATATAACACTTTTTTGCAGCAATAATTTATTTTTTAAAGAAAAATATGAATTGGCAACTAAAAATTAATTTTGAACATAACAATTTCATTTTTTACCAAATTATTAAATTTTTAACACACATTATGAACATTCAATTCAAAGCAAAACGATTTTTCAACAAAAGAGTTAAAATCTCTGCCAAAATTAATTCAATTTCAATTAATCAGCTGATTTTTTTAGTTTTACATTTCCAGTTAAGAATATTAATTTTTAACCAAAAAGAAGCGAAATTGCAACAAAATAGTTAAATCTTTCACCGAAGAGATGAATTTTTGACAAAAATGATGAATCTTAAAAGATTAATTATAAACAAAAGAGTTTAATATTTAACTAAATAGTTGAATTATGAACAAAAAAATATTTTTTAAACAAGAACAATTCTTTTAAACAAAAGAAAAATGCAACAGTTGAATTTTCAGTTTAAATAATATACTTTTCAACAAAAAATAAAACAAATCTGTAGCAACATATTTAAATTTTAAACCATTTGGTAGAATTTTCGACGAAATAACATGAATTCCGAGTCGAAAATATTATAAAGCACTTTTCAAGCAAATGCGATAAGTTTTCAACAATAAAAGGAATAGCTAAATTATCAGTTTAAACATTTAATTTTTGTCAAAAAAGTTTTTCAATGTGGTTACTTCTCCCAAAGAAGATAATTTTTCAACAAAATAATTGAATCCTCAACCAGATAGATGAACTTTCAAAAAACCCTAATTAATGTGTTAGCTAAGATGACGATTTATTAACAAAAAAATGTATTTCCTATCAAATATTTATTTATTTAAATAATTAGTTTAATTTCCAACCATATATAACACTTTTTTGCAGTAATAATTTATTTTTTAAATAAAAATATGAATTGACAACTAAAAGCTAATTTTTAACATAACAATTTCATTTTTTACTAAATTGTTGGACTTTCAACACACATTATGAATATTCAATTCAAAACAAAACGATTTTTTTACAAAACAGTTTCATTATCTGCCAAAATTGATTCCATTTCAATTAATCAGATAATTTTTTTTAGTGTTACATTTCCAGTTAAAAATATTAATTTTTAACCAAAAAGAAGCGATATTTCAAAAAAAAAGTTAAATCTTTAACCAAAGAGATGAATTTTTGACAAAATTGATGAATCTTAAAACATTAATTATAAACAAGAGAGTTCAATATATAACTAAATAGTTGAATTTTAAACCAAAAAAATTTGTTAACAAGAAGACCAATTTGTACCACAAAAAAAATTCGTTTAAAAAGGTACTTTTATTATCAAGCAAACAGTTAAATTTTGGACTGAAATAGGTAAATTTACAAAAGAAAAAGAAAACAGTTGAATTTTTAGTTTAAAAAATATATTTTGCAACAAAAAAAAAACAAATCTGCAGCAAAATAATTAAATTTTCTACCAATTAGTAGAATTTTCAACGAAATGACATGAATTCCGAGTCTAAAATATTATCGAACACGTTTTAAGCAAATGCGATAAGATAAGTTTTCAACAATAAAAGGAATAGCTCAATTTTCAGATTAAACAATTAATTTTTACCAAAAAAGTTTTTCAAAGAGGTTAATTCTACCATAGAAGATTAATTTTTAACAAAATGGTTGAATACCTAACCAAATAGATGAACTTTAAAAAAAACTAATTAATATGTTACCTAAGATGACGATTGTTTAACAAAAAAATAGTTTTCTACCAAATAGTTGAATTTTTACCATGCAATGGATAAGAAGTTAAATTTTCAACCTGAAAATATGATTTTATTTTTAAACAGTTAATTTCTCATCAAATTTTTTTTATTTCAATAATTAGTATCATTTCCAACCAAATATATCACTTTTCATTTCATTTTTTTTTTACCAAATTGTTGAATTTTCAACACACATTATGAATATTCAATCCAAAACAAAATTTCAATTAATCAGCTCATTTTTTTAGTGTTACATTTCCAGTTAAGAATATTCATTTTTAACCAGAAGAAGCGTAATTTCAACAAAATAGTTAAATCTTTAACCAAAGAGATGAATTTTTGACAAAAATGATGAATCTTAAAAGATTAATTATAAACAAAAGAGTTTAATATTTAACTAAATAGTTGAATTATGAACAAAAAAATATTTTTTAAACAAGAACAATTTGTACCAAAAAATAAATTTGTTTAAAAAGGTGCTTATATTAACATGCAAATACGTCAATTTTCAAAGGAAAAAGATAAATTTTTAAAAGAAAAATGAAACAGTTAAATTTTTATTTTAAATAATATATTTAGAATCGAAAATATTATCGAACACTTTTCAAGCAAATGCGGAAAGTAAGCAGTTCCACACGAGTGTGAAGTCTGCTGTAAGTGCCAGCGACGAATCGATGGGGAGTTTAAGGCGAGATGGAGGCGAGTCGAAGGCGAGCTATAAACGATCCGAAGACGAGCCGAATACGACCCGAAAATGAGTCGATGGGAAGTACTGTAACTTTACACAAGTTTTAAATGTATACTTTCAGCACCTATGACACGATATTTTTAGTAAAAATGTAGGAAATTTCAGATTTTAGAAATAATAAAAAGAAATTTTTCTGAAATCTGTGGTAGTTTTTGGATATTTATCGTAAAATTATCAAATGTTTTCCAAAGTAATTTTGAATCGAAAAGCGCAAGCACAACAGCAAGAAAAAGTAATCTTGCCCTAACTGAACGGGCGCAGCAGGTAGAAAAAGTCTTTCTCTAACTGCTTTTTATCACGGTTTTGGAATTAGTAATTTCCTGCACGCAATACATACTTCGAAATGTGAACATTTCGTGCACGCTATCGACAAACATTACATTTTAAACAAAAATAGTTGAATTTTCTTAGTAGGTTTTATTATTTCACTTTGCAATTAAGCAAAACAACAAGAGAAAGGAAATGTTTCTTCAAAAAACGAGAAAAAGAATTCTTTAAAAATTGAGAAACAAGGGGAATAGTAGAACGACTTTTTTAGATTTATCATCAGTAGATCAAAAACGGTAATTCCGTCATTCCGTCATTTCAAAGAATTTTTCACAGAAATAAAGCTAACCATTTTTAGGTTTAGGACAAAAAACTGAAGAACAAAGAAGTTGAGGTTAAACAAATGTGGACTAAGACTAAGAGAGGAGAAAAACTGAAGAGAATTATGTGCCGGGTGCCTGAACTCGGATCTCAGTCTCAGAACTCCAGGGGCCGTTTTTTCATCTTTTTTATATTATTCTCAAGAGATAGAGCTCTTCAACGGAGAGGGTTAAAATGGTGTGCGAAAGCCAAGTATGGACCATTCAAAGCTTTGTGCGACGACTTTAACGGTTGCAGGGTCATTTCTGCATGTTTTTGTTTTTGTTTTTATTATTATTCTTCATTTTTACATGTATAGAGGATGCAATTTGTGCTTGGCAATACTTTGTATGTATAAAGAATATCTAACGTAGTAAAGCTTCCGGCATGCAATTAAGCAAGAGTTGCGTAGATACTGTATGTAGTTATATAAACAAGTTGGATTATTTGATATTAAGGGGAACCTTGTGGAACATGTAATTCAAGGCATTCGGTTGATTCATATCCCGTGTAGAGATAACTCCATTTGGCCCTATCACAAGTCGGGCACTAATCAGGGGCTAGTCAGGTTATTAATTTTGACAAAGTACCCAGTCGGGGACTTCCTGGTCGGTGGTTGGTCAGGGGCTGGTCGAGCCTTTTCGTTCACTAGTTTTCGTGAGGGCAATCTTGAAGCTCTGGTCGGGAGCTGGTGGGGCTCTGATCGGGTTATTCTTATGTTTGAGTTTTCGGCAAGGTGTTATAAAATGAGGTAATTTCTAAAAAAGGGTAATGATTTTTTATTCTGAAACACTAAGAATACACTTAACAATAATTTTTTTTAAATTTTCAGTTTTCAGAATAGCCTGATCTTACAATTTTTTCGTTTTATAAAAAAAGTTTGTAAGTCCAAAGGCGACTTACGTATTTAAAATGTATTTTTATTCAAAGAAGATTCGGTGAAGAAAAGAAGATGTTAAGAACAAATTACAATTCGATTGCAATATTTGTTACGAAATATATTTTTAGCTTTTTCCTGATAATTTAGAAAACGTAAACCAAATAATAAATAAGCAGTAATCCAAAAGTTGAGATATAAAAAGGGTTCTGTTGCCAAATTAAATACAGAAATTTGTAGCAAAATTATTATTTTCCATAATCTGTTCAATTGATTATTAATTAGGTCACGCACTATCATAATATAAATATTCAAATTTTCCGCTCATTTTTGGTTATTTCATGATAATGTAGATTCCTATTATGTCAGCATAGTTGTTGTCTACCTTTCGCAGTAAAATGAAAGTCGCATTTCGTCAAACGCGTGATTAAAATAGATTTAGAAATTTGTTTGTATGGTAAAAAAATTATACGATCCAACTCAAACAAAAGTCCGTTTAACTTTTGTTAATAGTTCTTTTATAATAATTTTTAAGCAATTGAATCAACAATGTTACATTTTTTTCAAAATTTTCTGTTTGTCACGTGACCGCGTACAGCTTCCGGAATGCCGGTATCTTAACCCATGCCCAGCCATACCTGCCCATCGCGTTTGGTTTAATGCTTTTAATTGTTCAATGGAAAACGACTTTAGACAAAAGTGAACAAAGACGACCTTTGAGTGCCAAACCATTTAGGAGACGACAAATCATATTTCCAAATAGGTGGGAAAATTTTATTGTTGTACGATGAAAATATTTAAAGCATGCAACTGATGAAAGCAATTTTATAATTTTTATAGTTATGTTTGCCTCCTAATACTAACGTACATAGTTTTATTTGTTGCTTTACATTTTCTAGAAACTTTTTCTATCAGATTTGAATAAATGCATATATATTACGAGTTGTGACTGGAGTGGGGAGGGGATCCTTCACTCATGTACGTCATTTTTGCAAATTCACAAAAACTTTCTCCTGAAAATTATGTTTTTAGCTCTAAATTTTCTTATTTAGCTGAAAATTTAATAATTTGCTAAAAACGACATTTTTTCTGTTGCAAATTCAACTGTTGTGTTAAAAATTTAGTTCCTTTCGTAGAACATTAACCTTTTCTTTAAAATTCATATTTTATTGCTTATAAGTCAACTGAAATCGCTTTTAGATGCTCCATTCTTGAAAAAAATACAACTGTTTTGTTAAAAATCAAACTCTTTCCTACAAAATTAGCTTTTTGTTCAAAATCTTTCTTTAAAAATTTGTATCTGTATAAACATTTTACTATTTTGTAAAAGTTTTTATTTTTAATTCATCTAATCTACCAGAAATTTTAGCTTTCACGAATAAAAATGCAACTGTTCGATTAAAAATTCAAGCTCTTTTCTAAAAGTTTGCCTTGTTATTGTAAAATTCACCTAGTTTAGCGGAAATTACATCTTTCTTGGATAAAAATGCAACTATTTGGTTAAAAATTCTGCTGTTCTCATGATCATTCAACTATTTCGTAGAAAATTTACTATTTGTTAAAATTTAATATTTTGGTGTTGAAAAGAGAACTGAAATATCTTTTAGTACAAATTTCAACTTTCTTGGATCAAAATGCAACTATTTTGTAGAGAATTTAAGTATTTTGTTAAAAATTCATTTTCGCAAGACAGTGAAGAGCCAAATGAGAAAGTTCATATTATTGATTGAAATAAAAATGTTAAATTCTTGTAATTATAGTTCTTATGTATTACACACATAATAAATTCTTTAAAAAAAGTAAATACGAATCTTCTGAAGAAAATAGTCTTCACGATGATTTCCAAAGACAGAGTATATATCGACTGTCTATTTTGCGAGTGTTGGTTCTTTAGATATACTAACACAGAAATATGAGGCACTGTACCAAAATAAAACACAGTTGATATAAACATTCCGTTTTTGGAAATATTTGTTAAAACTAATTTCTTCGGAACAATTGTATTATCATATGACCCCTACTGGTAACCGAACAGTCCCGGACTACGACAAGTCGGGTCACCTGACTTTAAGTGGGGTCAACTGCTCGGAAGCCAGACTAGTTGCCTATTTGAATTTCTACACCGGATGTAAAAAGTTCCGCATATTTATGTTTCATTTCAAGGATTGAGCACGAATTTTATTTTATATTATTATTCTTATATTTTATATTACTTTCATAAACATATATTTTTAAGGATGTAAACTATGTAGAACAATCTTAAAAGTCGTCTATCTTTAAAATAATTTATAAAATCAACAAAAATAGACCTATTGTTAATTTCTGTAAATATTGACAGAGGCTTCCAATCACACTCCAGAAAAAAAAATAATTCAGGTTATAATTGTTTATTTAACAGTAGTTATTAAGAGGCTTAGTTTTTCCTTTCTCTTTAGGGAAAATTTGCCATTCTTATTTAATCCTAATGATGAAAGTCTTATTTTATTCTTCGAAGGATTCTCTAAATTTCTGTTAGGGTGGATTTTATTTAAAACTTAAATTCAGAAATCATACAGTTATTATTGTTATTAAAAATGATAGTTTAAATTTTAATTAACACCACTCAAATAGAATTTTAGAGAATCCTTCAACGAATAGAATGAGGCCTTGATTATTAGGATTAAATAAGAATCGTAAACTTTCCCTAATTAGAAAGCGAAAAATAAAACTATAAATAACTAATGTTAACTAAGCAATTGTAAATTGCATTATTTTTTTTAAGTAGATTTAGAAGCGTCCGTCAAGATTTCCAGAAATCAGTAATAGATCTATTTTTGTCAATTTTGTAAATCATTTTAAATATTGGCAAATTTTCAGATTGATTCTATGTAGTACATCAATCTGTTTATTTTTGTTGTTTATAGTTTAAAATCATACAATTTTCTGCATCTTTTCAATCTGTATAACATAAAATGATATAGTGTAGAATGCTTTTTTTAATATTTCTAGTTAAGTTTTAAATTTAAAAAATATTAATTTAATAAATATATTAAATAATATAAAATTCATTCTCGAATTCTATATCTTCGAAATTTAAGAAAATTTAAATCATCAAAGTTACAGCTTTTTAAATTGTGGAACTTAAAACCTGGACAATTTTTAATTATAAATGTTAAAAACTGAAAAACTCTTCAATTTTAAAAGTGTATAAATAAAAATTGTAAAGTTTTAATAATTTAATCAATAAATGGTTCAGTTTCCGATTTTAAATCCCCGAAATTGAAGAAATTTCAAATGTAAATCATCAAAGTTACAGCTCTTTTAATTGATCAAATTAAAACTTCCATAATTTTTAAACTTAAAATTTAAAATATGAAAAAATCTTTAATTTTAAAGATGTATAAATAAAAATGCCTGAATTTCGTTAGTTTTCAAGTTTATTAACAAATCGTAGATTATCAAACATCAAAACTTTCTAAAATTAACGATTTACATTTGAAGGTTCTACGGCATTAAAGTGTAAACTTGGTAAACTGTTAAAGTTTCATAACGTATAATTCAAAATCTTAAAGTTCAAAGATTTGTGAAATCAAAAGTCAAGTTTTCAGTTCTAAATCTTCAAAATTAAAAAAAATTTAAAGTAAGTAATAAAAATTACAGACATTGTTAATTGTATATTGTAAAAAATAAAAACTCAAGTTTAAGAATTTACAAAATAAAATTTTGTAATTTTGAAGTTATAATAAAAAATTGTTGAGTTTGGAAAATATAGAAATACATATTATTTAGTTTTTAAATTTTATATCATTAAAAAAGTTCAACTTGGAAGACTTCCAACTGAAAACTCTTCAATTTTCACGACTTGAAAAAAAAAGATTCTTTAATTTTAATGATTTAAAATTTAAAACTCTTTGATGTCAAAGATATTTAATAACATTTATTAAATGTTGAAGATTTTGGTACTTGAAAGTAAAGTTTTCAAATTAATGAAATTTCGAATGAAAAGCTTAAAATTTCGCAGAGTTTTTATTGGAAATTTAAAAAGTCAAAAACTTTTTAATGGAAAAGACTTACACTAGCAAATTCTACTATTTTTTAAATATTTAATGGAAAATTCTTTAATTTTAAAGATTTATAAATAAAAATGCGTAAATTTTGTTGCTTTTGGAAAACAAACCAAATATTTGAATTTTTACCTGAATAATTAAATAGTAATAATTATTAATAATTCATTAATTAAATTATTACTTCGCAACTAAAAGTAAAGTATTAGACTTTTTAATAAGAAATCAATAATTTTCAACTGAATAAATATTTGAAATTTTGACATACTAAAAAATTTTATAAAAAATTTGAGTAAGTATAAAAGATACTCAGAAGTTTTGAAACGATTCAAAACTCATTAAAACTGGTAAAGATTTTTAAATAATTTTGCAAAGTTTCACGAAAATAAAAGAAATTTTGTCAGGTTCCATCCGAAGATTTTAAAAGATTTCAAAAATAATTTTAAAAATTTTGCAGAATATATAAAAAATGTAGGAAAAGTTTAAATAATTTTTAGAGATTAGAAGGTTTTAGAAGCTCTGACAAGATTAAAAAAAGATAATTTTTCTTATATTCGTGTCAAAATTTTAAATAATTATTTATTTTGAAAAAAGACCTTTAAGGGAAAATTAAAAAAGGGTTTTAAACATATCAAACGATTGCCTAAAATTGCGGAAAAGAGTTTAGAGGATTTTAAACCAAAATGTTTTAATTTGATCACATTACAAAATAAAAAAATTAAAAGTCGAGTTAATTCATGAAATATATAGTAGAATTAAAGTGATTAAAAGTGAGTTAAACTTTAAAAGATTTTTAAAAATTGTAGCTCTTTAAAGATTTCAAACCCAAATTTTAGAGGTTTTAAAATAATTTCGAAAGTTTTCAAGAGAATAAACAAAAGATACCTAGAAAGTTATTGATTTTACGAGTTTTAGGTCACCCAGCTTTTTTCCTAGAATAATACATATGTTGTCTTAAAAATTTACGAAATTGTAGCAAATATGCTAACGGACGTCCCTTCACATTTTTTTGTGGGTTAATGCAAAAATTTTAATTGGACTCAATTTGATAAATTTGTATAGCGCTTAGGAATTAGTATCGATTTTATCAGTGTTAGATTCCCTAGGCTTTTTCCGTAGAATAATAATTATTTTTTGTTTAAAATATGGGAAATAATAGCGAATATTCTAACGGACGTCCTTCCACACTTTTTTTGTGTGTTAATTAAAAAAATTTTAATTTTGCTCAATTTGATGTGTATCTATTTTGCGGTTATGTGTGTTATACGTAGTACGATTACCAACATAATGAGTGAAAAATCCCCAGATTGGGAAAAGAATCCATTTGCACAATCGTAGAGTTGAAATACTCGCATGTCTCGATTTTTCCCTGATATCGAGTATTCGATAAGCATCAATAATAAAAATAATTTAATTTCTCCTACAGTATATTTTTAAAAATATAACCTTTCAACTAAATTTAAAATTCTATTTAACTTTCAATAATCAAATTAATGTGCGGAATTCCTGAAATTAAAACTAAGAACTCATCGACTAAATTTGGACAACCACCATAAAATGTTCCTATTGAAATTTGAAAACAACAAATAAAGAAGAACACTTTATTTTACTAAAAAATAAAATAAAATAATTTTCCTTCTTGGACAAAAATAAAAGAGGAAAGAAAAATGAGAAGGCAACCAACCAAAAACCCTTCCTTCTCTTTTTTTCTTTCTTTCGTCTCTTTTATTTTTATTATTATCAAATGCCAACTAAAAAACATTTGTGAAAAATAAACACCAACGTTTCGGAACTCATACAGGACCCTTATTTAGACACACAAAAAAATATACAAAATAAAAATAAATAGATAAATACCCAAGCATACAGGAACAGCACCAAAATCACGATGCTCTCTTCCTAAAGGGTTTATAAACATACCTGAAAAATCCATCATAAGCACATCAGAACTAGAGAAAGTAAAAGAAAATTAAAAACTTATAACAAATCAGTACTAAATATAATACTAGAATAACTCTTTTGTAACCTGTCTAAATCAGTCTTTGTCTTAATTGCCTTTATTGTCTTTATTGTCTTTATTGTCTTTATTGTCTTCATTGTAAAGCATTTCCATAAATTCTCTCCTTCTCTCATTAATTTCACTATGCAAAATTACAACATTATTCCAATAAAAAGCATGGCCAACACTAATAAATTCCTTTGTATGTATGGCAAGAATAATCTTATAACAGGATTTCAAACAAACATGACTTTTGTGTTCCTCTAACCTAGTATCAAGAAGTCTACCGATGTGTCCCAAGTAAGTCATCACAATCTTGCAAGTGATCTTGTAGACAACACCACCCTTTTCAAAATTATCCAAAGGATCCTTGCAAAAACTTATTATTAAATCGATTTTAAATTGTGTACGGAAAATAGTATAAATCTTAAACTTTTTAAACCGTAATTCAATAGTTTTAGAAATTTGACCAAAAAATGGAAGAACAAAAGAATTAAAGGAACCATACTCTCGCATTTCCTCTGATTATTTGCAGGCAAAACATTGCTTTGTCTGCTTTTGATTTGTTGAATTCTAATTTTAATACTTTTCTCAATTAACTTTTGTGTCTAATGATTTAGAAAAAGGATATTCCTAACAATATTCAAATTTCCTTTGTGAAATGAAACATGTGACTAATTAGAATTCAACAAATCAAAAGCAGACAAAGCAATGTTTTGCCTGCAGATAATCAGAGGGAGTTGAGAGAATACTGTTCATTTAATACTTTTGTTCTTCCAATTTTTGGTAAAATTTCAAAAACTATTAAAATTATGTTATAAAAGTTTAAGATTCATACTATTTTACGTCAACCATTTAAAATAGATTCAATAACAAGTTTTTGCAAGGATCTTTTGGATAATTTTGAGAAGGGTGGTGTTTTCTACAAAATCACTTACAAGATTTGTGAGATTACTCACGTGAGACAGACTAGCAGACTTGTTAATACTAGGATAGAGGAACACAAAAGTCATGTTCGTTTGAAATCCTGTTATAAGATTGTTCTTGCCAGAAATACAAAGGAATTCATTGATGTTGACCACGATTTTGATTTGGATAATGTTGTAATTTTGGATAGTTAAAAAAATGAGAGAAAGAGAGAATTTATGGAAATTCTTTACGTTAAAAAACAAAAGAATTTATCTATTAATTTAAAGACTGATTAGGACAGGTTAAACAAGTATGATTCTAGTATGATTGATTATATTCAGCGCTGAGTTTTCATAAGTTTTTAATTTTCTTTTAATTTCTCTAGTTCTG
>JAAAKG020056584.1:0-18071 GCA_010014905.2 Druon quercuslanigerum | reverse complement strand
GGGAGGTGTGTTAAGGAATAGGAAGAAGGTGAAAGAAAAAATGTAAACCCTTAGGGGACACATTAGAAGCTTCCACTTACACATCACAAAACGTCAAAATTCACAATTAATTACAATGCAGTGAACTAATTTTGAATTTAAAGCAGCGCGCGCTTGCTCGCGACTCCAAACGGGTCGAGGTATAGGGGAGCAAATTCCACTCGCTCCTGTGGAATTGGGTCGCTCGTGCCTGTGGAACGTTCGTAACTTTAGTCCTCGCAAGTTCGTCATTCGAATGTAATGGAATTAATGTTATGGTCGATTGTGGTTTACAAGCTTTACTTTGAAATACATTAAGATTGGGCGCAGGATGCCTACTGGAGCTTCCCTCATTTCATTTTTTGTCAATGGGGTAATCATGCCACTTTCTACGTTTATTTGTACCCGCCAATATTAAGAAAACATCACCCTCGAATGTTGATAATACAATTTGTTCTTGAGTTGGCATGCTTCTATAAAAATGTAGTCCTTCAAGTAAATAAATTGTTTTATTTGCAGGAAACGTGTATCTTTGAAGTTCGAATCGCTGGTTCGGTTTTTCATTGGGAATAAGCCGAATGACTTGAAGTTGGTCAAATGCATATCCAAGTGTGTCAGAAAAAGAAAGCGTAGTTGGTGTAGCTATAATCCTGGCAGGAGACCTGGATCCGGCGCGAAAAGACGGCTTGGCAGCAGAAGAACACGTGATCGGAAATTAAGTTCTGGCCGGAGAAAGTGACCTGGCAGGAGAATTTTGTATGTTAGAAGAAGAAGAAGAATGGTCGCCACGAGGAAAAAAATTTAAGACATAAAAATATAATTTATTGAAAAATATTTCCCTATAAGTATGAGAGAATGTGTTAGCCGATGGCATTTATTTAAAGAGCATTTCATCTTTTTTACATAATCATCAATTAAGATTCTGTAAGATTTCATGGCAATTTTTTTAATATTGGGATATATTTTAAAACTTGAAAAGATTTTCGAAGAATAAATTATTTCTAAATTCCATCTAAGTTTTTTAAACTCCGAAATATCTTTTATACTGATTTGAATTTTCTCTTAAATTTCTTAAAAACCTGTTACATAACAAAAATTTCCTTAAAACTGTATACATTTTTGTTCATGTATTAAAAAAGTGGCTAAAATCTAATTTAAGCTCGAAATAATAAAAAGGATCTACTACTCCCGATATGTTCAATTTCCAGAAAAAGAAATTATGTATTTTTTTCTTAAACAGTTTTATGTAAAATTCATATTAAAGAGGTATTTTTGAGAATTTTTGAACCATTAACTATTTTTCTTCGATAAGTTACAAAATTCCAAGTATCATAAAATAATAATAATTATATTATATATATAATATATGTATAATATAATATATAATAAAAATATATATATAATTATTTTTTTAGAAAAATATTCTTGTATTAAATCGTTAAAATGTTCTATTTTTCATAATAACTGGCATATTTGATGAATGTCAGAATTTCTATTTTTTTGTTTAATATATATTTTGATTGTTTTAATGAGTTTCATTTTTATATTTCTTTTTTCCAACCAATCGTAAAAAGTTAGAATTTTTGGTAATAATGACACCATATGCGGCTGTTAATAGTCAGATTTTTTTAACGACCGTATTTGGCAACGGGACACCACAAATAAGACCAGAAATAGGGGTGTTATTAAGTAGACAGTCGAAGTTTCAAGGTCATTTATTATGATAAAAAAGAGATATTTCGGTTTCCAATCATCTACAAAACTACGAATAATAAAGGCTACGTATGGTGAACATTGCAGTTAACTTCTTGAGAGCTACCCTAAAACTGAGGTTAGTAGTTTTTGCCTTACTGGAAGTAAATTGTCAAAATTTCAATCTCTGTTTTGGAGCGGTAAGATCTTTAATCCGTTGGGATTGGTCAAATGATATGCAGTGTAATGTAGACCAAAGATTAAATCCGAGATTGTTTGATAGGAATAGGCGAACTTTTAATAGTTTTTTAAGAGTACTATGCAACAGAAATTTGGTATGTTGTCTTCTTTTTTTCAGGAAAATCACAGTTGTATTATACAGAATGGATTTTGTTTTCGAAGTCCCCAAATGGTTTTTGTATTGCAAAAATTTTGGGACAATGTTTTTGTCTTTGCACCGTTTTAAAAAAGCGTTTTACCGATCTTAACGGATTAAAGATCGTAAATGCTTTAATACCTACTGATCCCATTTCTTCTCAACTTTACGGAATTTCAAAAATCCCACACAAAAACACAATATTCCACGCAGGCCGATCGTCAGCGCAATAAACTCACCAAATTACAAGGTAGCACGCTTCCTGACCAATCAACTGAATCGTTTCACAGGAAAAATCTATCACTCACTCACCCCAAAACGTGATAGTGAATTTTGACGCAACATCTCCCATTACAAAAGTACCAATCTCTGATACAATTTAAATTATTAAATCTTTTGCAAATTTTTCGCCAAGCTCATACCTTTAATAGAAAACTCTCAATAATACTTACTACTCTTTCAACAACCAATTGTATGAAAAAATCTCAGCAGCAGGAATGGAATCTCCAGTTTCACCTGTTATAGCCGAAATTTTTATGAAGGATCTGGAAACGAAAATCTTTAACCAATTTAAGCTTAAATTGTAATTCTGGTTTCATTATGTTGAAGGAACTTTTGTCATCTGGCGGCATGGACTGCACGAACTAAATAAGTTTTTCGATTTCATTAATCGATTACATCCTAATATCCAGCTCATAATGGAAATTGAATAAAACGGAAAATTCCCTTTCTTGTACGTACTAGTTTAGAAAAGACCTCATGCCACGTTAGGTCATGAAGTTTACCAAAAATCCACAAAGCCAAAAAAATACCTACATGCTTCCTCCTACTACCATCCATCTCAAAAACAATCAGTCACCGACTTTCTTTATACAGAGCTGTATCCATAACAGGTATAGAAAACTTACAAAAGGAATTACAAAACGTTGAAAATATCCTAATACAGAACGATTACAGAAACAAATAAATTAATAACGCAATAAGAAAATACACTCAAAAAACAAGTCCTTACAACCTACTAAAGGAAGAGAGAAAAACAAGTACCATTCTATCCTACATCTAAGGTGTCACAGAACAAATAGAAAGAATTCTCAACAACCAAAACATCCTTACCCTATTTAAACCACCTGCGCCCATAGAACTTCTTCTAAACAACCATAAAGACAAAAAGGCACCTCTCAGTGATCCGAGAGTTTATAAAATCGCTTTTTCCTGTGGAAAAGTCTACATTGGAAACACCGGGAGAGCGGTGAGCCAACGTATAAAGGAACATGAGAATAATGTAAGGCTATTTATATTTTACCAAGAAAACATAGAGGAGCAATTCAAATCTCAAAACGCCCAAATCACACCGTGTCTCCGGAACGTGGGATTTTTGGGTCCCCGCCACTTTCCTATCTGAGAGAAACACATGCTAACATAGCCTGCTGGTGAGTCAGCTCTGTTACATGCTGCGAAGATCATATATTATTAATACGAGAAATCACAACATTAACCATTTATTCACTTTCTTCGCCTACTTTGGTTAATATGCGATCTGTCTGAAAAAAACGGTTCGGGATAATCGAAAATGAAAGTATTCAACTAGCTCAACTAGTGAATGTTTAAACTAACGAGGCCTTCGCTCTTAAGGGGTTCTATAAGATGATTTAAATCGTATAATGGTCGTTCATCGGAATATTTTCTATTTAGCTCTTTATTCTTTATTATGTTTATTAATGATATAAAAAACCGTAGGTGCCATATGATAATATTATATTTACTTTTTGTAATATTCATATCGGTCAACTATGACACAAAAGTTCAATGGCACTTTTAAAAATAGACAAGTGAATTACCTAAACAGACCTTTACTGTTTAGGTAATTCACTTGTCTACTTTTAAAAGTGGGTCAGTAGACCAAATTCATAAAGCCCTTTGGCAAGGTAAGAAACAATTTCAAGAACACGTGGACAAAAAGGGATATTCCCCTGTATATGTAATCGCTAATTATCTAGCCTTTTCTTTTTATATTGCCTATCGCTCCGGCTCTAGTCCCTAGTGGCGAAAGAGGCTACCTGGGTCGCTCGGTTGTGCAACAAGGGTCAAAAGCCACTCAGCCTAACAGTGGAACGCCTTTGTCACGCCTGGCAAGTGATGAAAAGATCGTAAATATTTAACCTACGCTTCTGTTGACCGATTTACAAGATTTCGGAAGAATAAAATATTTTTAAATTTTGTCTAAGCTTTTAAAAGTCCAAAATATCTTTTATACCGATTTGAGTTCTTCCGCTAGTTTCGAAAAATACTATTTCACAAAAAAATGTTCCTTGCAATTTTATAGATTATTTTTCATAGTTTGTAAAATGCCTTCAATCTCATTTAATCTCGAAATAAAGTAATGATCAGTTTCTTCTGGTTTCTTCTTTTTCCGGAAAAAGAAATTCCGTATTTTTTTCTAAAAGAGTTCCAGACTTTTAACGTTTATTCAGAGGGTCTCGAGATTTAAAGCAATCCGAAATCTAGTATACATTTCTCAATTTCATTCATGCTTGATTTCGGCGCATAAACTTATTTATAAGGAAGCATTCTTGACTTAAATCTTCAACTAATTTTTTGAACAAACAAAAGTGTTTTCTACGCCTTTATCAAGCTACTAAATATTCAACGTGATACACGTTTGACAGATTGATGATTAAGTAAATAACGTGATATTGACTGAAATTTCTCGTAATACCAAGCTCCGCCAATAAGATCCATCCAGGTAACGAACTATGCTCGGAAAGGAGAAAATACAAATATCCTAAACTACTATATATACATAAAACGTCAGCATATTCATTACACAAGATATTTTCAACATTTTCGCATAATCAAGTGTTAATGAAAATGAAAAAAATCAAATTCCTTTCTGTGTTTTCCATGGCCCTGCTTCTTCTTAATTCCATTGGTAAGTGCAGAACAAATTAATACAACTATCATCTGTTAACTTAGTTAAGGTGTGACAAGTAGCATAAAATTACCGGGTTTTAAACTTGATTTATGAATTCAATCAAGAAGTTCATTATTAATTAGTGCACCCCTCCATCCGCCGCTCCCGGATACTCAGCCTCTCAGGCGGTCATACAGAAATTGCGCTATTTAAAAAACTCTTAGAGTCATTTTGACCCTCGTTTTTAAATCATTGATAACAATCTTACGTACAAAAATAACTGAATAACCAGAAAATTATTGTTCCTTACTTGAAAAGTATTTAGTCTCGAATGTGATATTTACACACATTATTTGTTCTATGACGATATGCAACATACTAAGAACAATGTTTATACAACTTATGTACGCTGTTAAAAATTTCTGTTGGAAACTTCCACTACATGTATTGGAACTTTATTCTTCCTGCGTAAGGTTGTGTTACAATACATAATGTTGTAGTTTCGGAAAGCTAGCATTGGAATGGTACCTCACATGTATTGAAATTTTACAATACAACTAAAGAAGCCAGTAACACTTCTGTATCATATTTGCGGCTGGATATCTCGACATCTATTAAGGCGAAAAATGTTTGAAAAAATGTAAATTATTACTATAAAAAAAGTGTTTAACAGAGCCAAAATTTTGTTAATATATAGTATATAACGAGCGTATTAATGGAAATTAATGAATTCATGGAATTTAAGGAATTCGTGGCATTCATAGAATTTACGGAATTCATGGAACGCCCATAATTCACGGATTTCATGGAATTAGCGAAATTCATGGAGATCAAGGAGTTCATGGAATTCATAGAGTTTATAAAATTCAACTTGTGCGGAAACGGCCCAATGGGTGAATCATGGCTTTATAATGGCACGTATTCTACGAGAACTTTTTAAAAATTTAAATTTTGTGCATAACGAAAACAATTCCAAATGGCGTGTCGACGACCTGGGTGCTCCGCGATCCATGTAGTTTAGTACGTATTCTACAAGAACTTTTTAGGAATTTAAATTTTGCTGACTGCCAAAATAACTACCTAGTGCGCGACCCGATGCACCCGAGTCGTCGATTCATCATTTCGAATTGTTTTTGTTATTCACAATGTTAAAATTTTTTAAAAGCATCAAAGGCAGTGTCGATTGGACAAATCCTTCTTAAGTTAGCCTCATATATGATATATGAGAAATATTTTTTAACTGTTGAAAGAACCTGGAAAGATGGAATTATGAATTTAGATGATTCTTTTTGTGCTGTAAAACTTGGAAAAGTTTTGGAAAAGCTCTTCCAGATTGCAAGGCGGGAATCGAACCCGCAAGCCGACAGAGTGGGTTCAAAGCCTAGGCTTTAGCCTCCACGACCATCGTCTCACTATTTAAATTCTTTCGAATTTTTAGTTTAAAATCGCATCAAAAACAACTTTGAAAAAACATTTGTCATTTCGTCGATACCCCACTGGTATGAGATTAACCAAATTTTTAAAAATGTATAATGTTATCCCTAATATTAAACTATTTCCATTGCTATTTGTTCTTACAGAATTAAGCTCGCAAGGCGGAAAAAATAAAGGGTATATTCCCTTGCCTTCGAGCCCATCCGCGAGAACCTCATCTTCGTCAGCGTCTGGACCTGCGAACCAAAATTTGCATGGTAAGTTATTAAAAGAATTTAATTTAGGTTCCCTAAAAGTTACTTTAAACATAGTCGGCCCTACGCCTTTATGTTTGAAAGGGGGAGGGTTTCTAAGGCCGTTTTTTGGCTAAACTTATATTTAGCGCAAAAAAATCAAAAAAATTCCTACATAATCTACTAAAAACCCACACCCTCCCTATTCACCTCGAACACACCTTAAAAAAATGAAAACTTCACCGATTTCATGCAGTGTTGTTAGGAAATAACTCAATGAAAATTCAAAAAATACATTCATAGGTTGTTAGGGTCGCTGATTTCGAATCTGAGGTCTACTGACATCCATCAAATCAGATTTAAGGTCATTTGAAGGTCAAAGTGAAAAAAATCCGATTAAAAAATCCATAAAAATACTTACATAGGTTTTTGGGGATTTTGATTTTGAATCCGAGATCCGCTGACCTCCGTCATATCAGATTCAAGGTCATTTGAAGGTTAAACTGCAAAAAATCCGATTAAAAAGTCCATAAAAATACATAAGTTTCTGAAAATAATTAGTTTCTGTGGTCGGTCATTTCGATTCCGAGGTCCGCAGACCACTATTGTATCAGATTTAAGGTGATTAAAAGGACAAACTAAAAAATATGATAAGAAAGGTCCAGAAAAAACACATATAAGTTTCTAGGAACACTAAATCCGATTTGAGGGTTTATATGTGTATTATTCTGTATTTTTCTTATCATATTTTTAGTTTAACCTTTTCGATCGCAAAAACCCATGCATGTATTTTTCTAAATTTTTTTTGTAGTTTGACCTTCAAATGACCTTGGATATGATGTGATGAAGGTCAACGTACTTCAAATTCGAAATTAGCCGTGGATAAATAGGAGGGTTGAGGGTGGTCAGTTTAATGTGGAGTCGACTTCTTATTGTTAGTAGATGCTGTTGGATTTTTTTAAATTTTTTGTGTCAAATCTAATTTGGGCCAAAAACCGGCCTTAGAGACCATCCCCATTTAATTATCCCCATTTAATTCATTTCTCAAATTTTTCAAACATACAAATTCTCTATATTCTAAAATATATATAATTACCAAAATATTGTCAAATTCTAAGAGTAAGTTATAACATAATCTTTTGCACCTTTAAAATAATATTTTGAATCTAACGGATCACCAAGTTTTCCCAGAACTTACCCCTTAAAAAAAAGCTTGGACTTAACTTATGGAATACCCCTTGCTAGTGTACAAAATTACTTAATTGTGAATTTTTTTCTCAAAAAATTAGATGCTTCTCCAGGCTTCATTCAGGTAAATTTGGAGAATGGCGTAGTTATTTGCGGTCTAATGCAAAGAGTCGCGACACCTTTCAAATATATGCAAGAAAAGAAATATCTTCCTTATTTAAGCTATGAAGTTTACGTACAAACTCCACAGAAGCGAATGGTAGATGTGGAACTCTACGATGTGCCTGACTACTTCACAGAGCTCGCATCAGCTCCCCGCAATAAGAATTCCACTCGTCAGCTGCCGGACGTCGCTATTGTATATTTTAACGCTGAATATTATCAAACACATAAATTCAGGCTCTACAAGACGGC
Organism: Druon quercuslanigerum; assembly: GCA_010014905.2. Taxonomy (NCBI): domain Eukaryota; kingdom Metazoa; phylum Arthropoda; class Insecta; order Hymenoptera; family Cynipidae; genus Druon; species Druon quercuslanigerum. The sequence continues at coordinate 9,805 of JAAAKG020056584.1, read as the reverse complement.
ATACGCACAAGACTTTAGTCAACTTTATGTATTTATAACAATACCAGGAACTTCAGATCAATATTATTCCGCAGCATCTAAATCAAATGTAAAGCCTAAAGTACATAAGACAATTAAGCAGAAGTACCGCGATCATGTATCGAGAATATCTGAATAATTTCGAAAATTTCTGGAAATGTGAAGATACTTTTTTCAAATGAATTGTATCCAATTAAATAATTGAGTAAACTGATCATTAAATAATAATTATTTGTTTCTTTTCTCTCCAAGATTACTATATTTTAAATGACAATTGTCTTTATCATTAATATTGATCCTGAGGTCAATATTCAAGGTCAAATAGAAGTAAGACCCTTTTCCTAAAAATTTCACGTCAAAAATAATCTGTGGAAAAATGGTTTGGTGACCTTGGAAACGATGACCAGATGCCCTTTTTCTGAATTATCTTCGTTTTCTGTGGAGAACAAACGTTTAACATGCTTCACAAAAGTCGACGAAATGTTCAGGTGTACATCATCCTGACCATCATGACCTTTAGATATAAATAATAATGTTAATTTTGTCTTTTTTCTAATTGCAGAAATTGAGCACTACGATTCCAGAACGGGATATAACTCGGTAAAGTTAGAGGGAGGTTGGCCCCTGGCAACTAAAAATCGAAATTTTACAATTTGATTTTTTAAAGAATGCATTCTTACAGGAAATTAGATGGCACATTTTTCTTCCCCAAGCTAAAAAGTTTCATCTATTATAGTTTTCGAGATAACCATGATAATGATGTTTTTCTGAAGACGATTTGTAATTAATTTTTGGTCTCTCGCTCGTAGTCACATCTACAGTTTTTGAAATTTTCCAATGAAATTTAGAGACAATACTCTCTAAAGTATCCTTAGGATAATGATACGAGCAAAAAGTGTATATAATTTTACATAACAAAATAAAACATTGTTTTCTAGGTCATTCCAAATTTAATTCCTCATAATCTTTGATCGCTTCGTGTATCAAGCGAAGTTTGAGCAAATATAAACTTTCTGTGGAGAATTTGTTCAGAAAACTATGAGGTAGTTTTCTGTGAAACCTTTTCTCAAAAAACTGGATAGGTAATTTATTGCGAATGTAAAACTTGGAGCGCGCGATTCGTAACAATCCATGTCTATTAGACGCACGAAACCACTCGCAGCACAGCTAGCAAAGGAATAAAAATATAAACAAAGGAATACCTGAAGTTATATTAGATGACCTTAAAATGTCGTGTTAGCTCTTCTAGCATCATAATAGTTACAGTTACTGTAGAATTAAATAGATCATTGTGGTTTTTGATACCACGATATTCACATCGTTCTGCGAGTTAAATAATATTTCGTGAAATTCATAATGGAAGGAATTCTCTCTTTTTTTCGAAATGGGAAAAGTATCACAGGGTACTCTTCGTGCTAGGAAACGCACTAGATGTGTAGATAACATAATAATAAAATGATAATGTGTAGTTTTACTAATTGAAAACAAATTGAATAAATTGAATAAATTCTGTAGAATTATTCTTGTAGAATGCATTCGTCATAATCCGCACATGAATTGTATGGAAATTAAATAGAATTTTTTTAGAATTCATGAGTAGAAAAGTGGGCATAGCTGTGATTTGAAAACTGTAATTTAATGTATATAACTTGTTCATAATATTTTATTATTTAATATTTATTATTATATTATTATATAACTTTTTCATTCTGAACTTTCGTACCATTCACCTGCGAACCTACATTTGAGTCCGCCCGTATGCCTGTCGCCTACAAGAGTTTAGTTCGCGCGGTCCAAGTTTTGCATTCGTAGCGTTTTATCTATTCAGTTTCTTGACAAAAGGTTTTCACAGGAAACTACCTTATAGTTTTCTGAACAACTTTTCCACAGAAAGTTTATATTCGCTCAAACTTCGCTCGATAAACGAAGCGATCGAAGATTATAAGGAATTAAAAGCGGAATGGCGTAGAAAAGAATTTTTTATTTTGTTACAAATAATGATATACACTTTTCGCTTATATCATCGTTCTAAGGATACTTTAAAGAGTATTATCTCTAAATTTCATTAAAAAATTCCAAAAACTTTAGATGTGACGACGAGCGAGAGACCAAAAATTAATTACAAATCGTCTTCAGAAAAAAACATCATTATCATGGTTACTCGAAAACTATAATAGATTAAACTTTTATGCTTAAGGAAAAAAGATGCGCAATCTAATTTCCTATAAGAATGCATTCTTCTAAAATCAAATTTTCAAATTTCGATTTTTAGTTGCAGGGGCTAACCTCCCTCTAACTTTACCGAGTTATGTCTCGTTCTGGGATCGTGGTGTTCAATTAAAAGATTGCATAAAAATTCAACTATTTTGTTAAAAATATAATTATTCAATTGGAAATTAAAATTAAATTAGCTTTAAATTTTCTAACTCAGTCAATTTTTAACCAGTTATAATCAAAAAGCATATTAATCATGACATTGAACTCACTTTATTATATTGACAGCAAAAAGTATTGATTTCAGAAAAAAATGTATTAAATTTTGATTAAAGTTGGAAAAAGGATGGTCGTAATTTCCAGTTCCAATTTCTACTACGTTTCATGAAAAATAATTTTTGCTGTGGAAAGAAGATACCTGGAAAAATTTATTTTTTTGTGCTGAAAGTTTATATAAGACCTTTTTAAAATACATTAGAAATTCAAGCATTTTATGGTGGCCTCTGAAAACAAAACGAAATTTATTGTTATTTACTATTTAATAAATCTTTTTCAGGGTCATTATTACTAAGTATCTTAAAAATACTTCAAAAATTCTTTTTTTTTTAAGATTTATATCTTTATGTAAAAATTCATCTTTTTTAATTGAAAATTCAACTAGTTGCGTAAATGTTAAATTACATTGTAAACTTTTTCTTTTTGATTGACAATTTAACTGTTTAGTGAAAAAGGCTTTCTTTTTTTTTAAATTAATTTTTTAACTGATTGATCCTTTTAAGTTATAATTTTTTTAAAATAATAATATCAATAAACAAAAATAAAAATTTTAAGTATAGGAAATTAGTTTTTTGCTGAAAAATTGAAAAATTTTTATAGAGAAAATTCGCCTTTCGGCTTAAACATTCAACAATTTACATAAACTTTTATTTATTTCTTAAGTAGATAATCTTGATTTATTTGAAATTCGTATTTTCAGGTGGACAGTTCAACTACTATGTTAAAAATTTAATTATTATGTTGAAAAATCAATTATTTTGTTAAAAAGTCATCTATTATAGTAAAAACAAAATTTTTTGTGTAAAATAAATTGATAATTATAACAATTTGTAATTTCTCTGTCTATTATGCACTTATATCCCAAGCCGGATTTTGCCTGTTGAAAATCCCGAATTTGTTCTCAGTATTTCTGGTTCTTTGTTTGGATCCAGCTGTTGATGCAAATCCGCCAGCTGGTCCGCTTCTTCTTTCTGCTTGATCCCTGGTGGATCCGGGACCCATACGCGAGCCACTTTATTATTTTCTTCAAGTTACTTTATTGCAATTTTGAATTCCAAAACCAGCTCTAATGCTGTTTTGGGTTTTCCTACTGTAGCTAATGTCACTTTGATGTCCAAACAGATCACAATCTGCCAGGCAGCAGCGTTTCCTTCTAATCATATGCCAGCACAGCCGATCTCAGCCTGAAAGACAGTAGCATATCTTCCCAGTGGGATCCCTATCCTCCTTCTTCTTGTGCTATTATAGATTCCTGCTCCTGAACCTCCCTCTACCCTGGAGCCATATGTACACCAGATTATTCTTGGAGGAGCGAACTACCATTTGCTTTCCGCATATCATGGCTTAAAATGCAGACTTGGAAAGATTGAATAAAGTTGAAGCATTTTGTTATTTTATCTTGCTTGCTCTCTAGAATCGGCAGTATGGTGATTTCATTTGGAATCCCAGTGTGCCTGTTCTTCCGAGTCCATTTATTTACTTTTGCATTTCGGTCCATCACGTGCGCCACTCTTGCAGTTACCGCAACATGTAGCGTGTCTTGAAAGATCGTGAACCCTATCGCCGCTGTGGCAGTATTCTTCATTGCTCCCATCAAACCCCTAAACGGTAGCGTTTGTAAACGGCGCAACCTTTCATACATCATTTTAAGTTTCGCCCGTTTCTATCAGACCACAATCGCATATACACGAAGAAAAATGTATAGTGAGGTTACCAGGGACGTTGGTTAGCCGTACCAAAGCGTCTAGTAAAATATGAAACAATACGTTGTCTAGTTAAGCAAGCCAGATAGTCGAGGTAAGCTACCCTTGCTGGAAGTGAAAAGATTCAAAAAGATAGAAACGTATGGACAGAAAAAGATATCTCTTATAGTCACAACGGTTTATCTTTTTCTATCCAAGGTGTTCACAGCTGTCTATCTTTCTCTATCACTGACTCTATCCCTTCTGCTCCCATGGGCCTATCTTTTTCTACCTTTTCTGTTCACAAATGCCTATCTTTATCCAGCCTACCCACTATCATCAATGTATCTTCTAAGTTTCTATGTATTTGAATACACTTAAAAATGTAGTATTCTTATCAGTTTCGAATATAATAATAATATATTTTGAATTTCAAACTCCCGCAAAATAGCATTGAACGAGCAAGGGTTTATATATCTGGAAACCAAATTCCCTAGCTTTACGACTTTTACTAATCGAAGTTTCAACTCTGCAAAGGCGTCTGCTGATCCTCCAGTTATAGACGGTTTAAATGACTTTTACAGTCAGCCACCTACTGGGAACCTGCTGGTACTATGTCAGGGACGTACGTCAAATAGCGTGCTCTTCGGTAAGGCTATACGTGGACAAGCGGATTCAAGAAGATAGGGCTACCTTATATTTTTAAAAAGATAAAAATATAATCACTTGGGTAGAAAAATGGGGATTAAAAAAGATAGACGAAATTTAAAATTGCTTAACGGATAGAAAAGGATAGAGGAGGATAAGCTGTAGATCCATTTAGATAAAAAGACTGAGATACCCGAAGATAGGGCTATCTTATATTTATGAAAAGATAGAAATGGATTCAACTGGATAGGAAAATAGGAATTGAAAAAAAGGCCTAACGGATACAATAAGATAGGCGTGGATAAGCGAAAGATTAATTAATTAGTCAACGGACCACTTCTAGTACCTTGCTAATTGAATTAGTAAAAAAATCACTAATTTCTATTAGTCATTTCCTACAATCAACAATTGATTGGTCAATTTCTAAACTTAACCACTGTCAAGTCTTTGACCCAGTAAAATAGAACGTTATTGTGTTACTCAAACTAAATTTTAAGAATAAAAGAGAGTGAATTTCAAAACTTTTGTTTCATTTTTTGATATTGACACAGGGATTACATTTGTTCACTAGCTAAATTTTAGGGAAATTGGGGATTTTTTCTTTGAAAAAAGGATATTTTTGTTAAAAAAAAGGGAAAACGTTGTTTTTCAAAAAATATCAACGTAATGAACAGTTCATTTTTACCCTGGATAGTCTGATTTTCAATAAAAAAGTGAATTTGCAACCAGCATGGAACATTTTGGATATGTATGGATTTCCTTTAGTCAGTGAGCAGGCAAATAGTGCGAAATTAAGACAATGTTTCCACTTCTTACATTAGTTAAAAAATTAATTGCAGCTGCAAGAAAAAGCAGAAGAAAGCGCTCAACATTTTCCAAATTAGGAGGCACAGCAACTAATAAAGGATGGTAAACTATTTTATTATTTAGAATTTCAAAACGCCTAACAAAATAAATGTTAATATAATTTTTTTTAAGTACTAATGCATTCATGCTTTTACAATTTCAAAAAAGTTGAGAGCCTTAGCGGTACCTGTAATTTTACCCAATACGAATTTCTCAACCAGTAGGCAACAAAAAACATATTTCTTTGTGTTTATTTAGCATGTAAAGTTTGAAGATAAAACACAAGCGAAAAATTTATGATTAAATAAATAACGGTATATTGACTAAAATTTGTCATCATTATTAAATCTATCTTTTTGTCGAAAATTCACCTGTATTTTTTTAATTCGTGATAATTGATTCAAAATTTAGCTTAGTCGCACATTCATTCATTAACTACGTCATTTATTCCAGGAAGCAGTCAAATTTTAAAATTCAAGAGAGAAAAAATGGTTTGAGAGAATGAGAATTGCTAATATATGACCTTGAAAGGGTTCGCTACCCGTGCGACGTTTAGATTTCGAGGCTAATGCGTGAGAATGCACACAGGTCTAATATGCAGATGTCGTACTAGAAATTATATCATTAACGTACTTTTGGCTTCGTGTAATTAAAATATTTAGGACAGATAATGAACTATCTTTCTTAGGGATTGAAGCATTAGAAACCATAAAGCGTTAGCAGGAATAAAGTGGACAAATTCTGCTAGCTCCTTTGTAGTCGGGATGCTCGTATCTTTAGAGCTCGTATTTTTGGAGTTCAGTGCAGTTCTATATAGCGTTGTTGTCTATAATTATAATATCTTTAACTTCTATTTACTTAATTAACTAATAATAATAATGCGTCAACTTTTTACTATTAACTTTAATTAAAAGTTACTTGTCACATTTTCAGTCAAGATCGGATCACAAACAATTTTATCTTTTATTGATTTATTTTTTTGTAACTGAATTAATGTTATAGAGGATTGTAGTTTACAAACTCCACTTTGTAATACTGTAAAATTGGGCGCTGGATGCCTACTGGAGCTTCCCTTACTTCGTCTTTTGTCAATGGGGTAATCGTGCCACTTTCTACATTTATTTTTACCCGTCCTCTGGCGTGAATGCGAGAATTATGTGCATATATTCCAGCAAGACGATTACTGCTCGCCAACATTGCAAATACTTCACCATCAAATGTTGATAATACAATTTGTTCTTGGGTTGGTACGTTCCGATAGTGATTTTGTCCTTCTAGTAAATAAATTGTTTTATCCATAGGAAATGTGTATCTTCGAAATTGGAATTTCCGGTTCGGTTTTTCAAGAGGAGTAAGTCGAATGAATTGAAGTTGATCGAATGCATATCCAAGTATGTCAGAAAAGGAAAGCGTATTTGGTGTGGCTATAATCCTGACAGGAGACCTGGATCTGGCGCGAAAAGACGGCCCTGCAGCAGAAGAAGACGTGATCGGATATTGAGCTCTGGAAGGAGAAATTGACGAGGCAGGAGAATTTTGTATGTTAGAAGAAGAAGAAGAAGAAGATTGGTTGCCACGAGGAATAGGGGCGCCATTAGGTAGACAGTCAAACTGCAAACTTAAAACTGCAAGAAGAAACAGCTAGAAATAGTATTTTTTAAGTATGTTGATATACATATTAGGCTGGAGCAAAAAACCTATATTGTGCGTCCAGGAAACGCCTGGGTGCGAAAAAGTGTCATAGTCCAATCCAAAACTCAGCACACTTTGAAATTTTAAAATCGGATAATGTCTCCAGTCTGTTCTTTGAGGGTGAAATCTCGAAATTTTACTGCAAAGCACTAAAATTTAAGGTTTCGCAAAAATGGGCTTAATATCGATACCAATGCCTTTCAAGGGTGAATTTACGATGAAAAGTCGTCAGAGGGTACTTAGAGGTCCGTGCCGAATCGCCAAAGTCACCCTATGCCAATCCTCATGGAGGGGGAAATGGCTCAAAATTGCGTATTTTCGAGTAAAACGCTAAAAATACTTTTGCAGCTCCTAGCTCACTGAGTTCTACTACTTCGAGTGTCGCCGAGCCCACTACGTGGAGGTAACTGCACATCGGGCTCCACCCACGCCCTACTTAACCAATCAACCATATATAGAACATGCTTATTTAAGTCTCAGAGTCATTAATTACACCGAAAAATTCTTTCTTAGTGTCAAATAAGTTGACAGTCTTTCGAGAAAAAAGTGTGGCGCTTATCTGTCGGCCCCGAGCCTCGGGACCGATGCCTTATCTGGACACCTCTGTTACCAGTCTCACAGTTCTTCCTACAGCTACCGTGTGATAAGGGAAAGATGTAAAGTCCCAGTCTGGTACCAATCCATCGGCCATAGATAGCTTAGCGGTAACTTCACCCTCTGTTATAGGAATTGAAACTGAAGGTACGGTAAGTGAAACATCTGTCTATTCCAAATCAATCATTTCTGTGTAATCATTAGCTCCAAAATTAATTTTTGGCACAATATTGTATCTAACAGTTGTCTGTTGCTTATGTTTTGGCTTCTGGATTTTGGCGAGTGCGTCTTGGCGAACGGTAAGCCTAGGATCGGTTACCATTCCAATAAGTATATTTTCTGGCATGGCAGAGAAGCTGTTTCTCTGAATGGAAGTGTTTACCACATTTAGGTACGTCAGAGGAAGAAAGCTTGACAAAGAAAGCTTGGAAGATGTGCCGACTCACATCAGCGGTAGACTTATCCCGTCTGATGTGGAACCACCGAGGTACGTATACTGTGAGTAAGTATTCATTTAATACTTGCAGTTTGTGTGTGGGTCTTTTTGTTGATATGTATATTCTCAGAATTCTATTTTCTGTTGTTAGCCAGCGAGCCATGTTGATGGGGCCTATCTTCCGGGAGTCCAGCTCAGGAGAGCACGCTCCGAACCGTATGGCATCTGATATCTCATAAAGATATCTTTGATCTGAGCTGAGATCAGTGGGCTCAATCTCAGGAAAATCACACTCAACTTGTTTAAACTGTACAACATCGAGGGTCTCACAAGTTGGAAGTTTTCTCCCTATTGGCCCTGAGTATCTGTTCGGACCAAAGGTAGGTCCGTCAATAAATACGAAAAGACTTCTGAACGGTAGCTCATTGAAATGTAATATACAGGCAACCCATTGCAAGGGACGATCAAGTCGTTCCTCTAGTAGACGAATAATTCCTCCCTTCCAGCCCGTATTCGTATTTGTACCGTCTCAGCCCACGACTACCACTGCATCGAAGCCTCCATTCAGTTCTGTTGTTACGTAATTATAAATAGAATCATACTCATCTTGGGCATGGCTCGATGCCGTATCTTACTTTTATCTATGACTAGACGCTAAGGTACTTTTTGAGAAATATCCGGGGAGATCATACCTACTCGATTGGCAGCGAGGAGTACAGACGAGCTCAAATGTGCCGCAGCCCGTTGACATATACCATATCTTTGAGCAACTACTGCTGCTTCATATAAGTCAAGTCTGGCCTGCGATGATTTTCTCTGCACAAGTGTGCGTGGTGAAAATCGTCATCATCGATAGAAGCATCAACCTTTACCTTAATTTCAGGAGGAGGATTATCACCTCTACCTTCCTCAAAGAAGGAATCTAAATCTATATCCATATCAATCCTAGAGGAAGATGTGGAGGCCGACGCAGTAGGAATGCTTTCCCCGGTCTCTCCCCGTTGAAGTCTGCCTCTTTTTGCATTACGTTCTGCTCTCTTATGTATTCTTTTTGTTTCAGTGACATCTACGCTAGCGATTCCCATGAGTCTTTTACCTCTTTGGCCAAGATAGAAGGCATGCTCTACGGCTGGAACCTTCTTTTCCTTGGGACAGGAGCACCTAGTCAAGTCAACGCACTTACAGCGGCTATGTTAAATAATTCAGAGCAGTACTCTTCGAAGGCGGCGATTTTCTCATCCTTATTACTTTCAGAAGTTGTTTTACTCTTCAATGAATTTTTCAACGTAGTGTATTTTTCATGAAGATTTGTGAGACATTCCTAATGCGCTACTCTGAGACCGTTGGGATAGAAGCAGATTCCCAAATAACTATTAGTTTGGAACGGACTTCGTCGGCA
>JAAAKG020056573.1:0-18072 GCA_010014905.2 Druon quercuslanigerum | reverse complement strand
ATTGACTCTATTCAATAACAAAATTGGCTTGATCTAAGTACAATTTACTTGATCCAAGTAATTTCCATTTTCCGTGTAGTTATATGTTCAGATACCAAATTTAATTTTCGACGGAAGAAATTAATTTTCAATTGAAAAATATAAAGTGTCATCCAAAAATTAAACAGCTAAGTTCCAAATTTTAAAAATCCATTTTGAAGAAACACAAAAACAGTCGAATTTACAATAGAATAGTTTAATTTTTAAACGAAAAAGTGAATGCACAAACAATAATAATATTCTACCAAAAAGACGCTTTAACCAAATATTTACATTTCAACCCAGAAAAAATTCATTTTTAAACAAAAAGAAGAATTTTTAAACAAATTATTTTATAACTAAAAGACGAAGTTACAACATAGAACATTGAATTTCTACCAAAAAACAATACATTTTCAACCAAGAAAAGGATTTTTTATATAGTTTTCTAAAGAAAAGAAAAATATTCAAAAAATAAATTTGCAAGAAAAATAAAAAAAAAGTTTTTATAAAAATATGTGAATTTTCAACTAAAAATGTTAAAAAATAATAATTATCAAAACGGAGTCTTAACGAAATATTGAGATTGAGACAAATAAATTTGATTTTTATTAAAAAAAATTAATTTTAACCAAAAAAGAAATTTAAAAAATGGAATAGTTGAATACTCATTGAAAACTAAATATTAAGAAAAAAACAGAAAATTGTTGAACAAAATTGTTAAAGATTGAACCATTTTTCAGCAAGAAAAAGAATATTTTACCGAAATAGACGAATTTCCAAAAAATACATGAATTTTGTACTAGATAGTTGAATTTTTCAACTGAAAAATATACTTTTTTAAACAGAAGTGGGATAGTTAAGAAATTTCATATCTATTGGATAAAAATTGAACTGTTTGATAAAAAAATTAATCTTTTTTGTTTGAGGATACAACTATTTTTTTTGAAAATTCTTGTTGAACCATTTTTTGGTTGAAGATTCCTATTTTTAGTTGAAAACTCATCTCTTTTGTTCAAATTCTATCTATTTTTTTAAAAATAATACATAATAATTGAAAATTTAACTGCGTATGTAACAGTTGAAGTACTTCTTGATTTTTTAAGAAGGTCCATAAATAGAAAAAGAAATCATTTTTTGATGAAAAAATAAATTTTTTAATGAGTGCTAAAAATTCAAATAAGTTGTTTAACTTTCAACCAAAAATGAACTTTCGACCCAGAAGATTAATTTTTTGCGAAAAAAGAAAAATTTTCAAATAAACATTTTTCAAACAAATAGTAGAGTTTCTTACGAGATGAATTCCGTACTAAATACATAATTGTAAAATTTGCAATTAAAAAGGATGAAAGCCAAACCAAAATTCTTTAGTTTGTTGTGTTGGGTTCTATCAATTTAATTCATATTTAAACAGAAATAGTGAATTAATTATATAAAATAATGCTATTATCCATAATAATTGCTTATTAAATAAATACCAATTTTGTGAAAATATGTGAATTTATTGAAGATTTTAAATATTCATTTTTAAAAAGGCTATAGGAATGAAAAACATGAGAAATCAGATAGCTGAAAAAATAAACAGATGGCTTAACGGAAGGCTTAACAATAGGCTAAATGCACATACTTATATTTTCTTGTGCATATAAGACGTGTAAAACGCACATTCACCTTCCTTGTTTTTTAATTCCTAAAATTAGAGGAGTACACAATTTCAAATTTAAAAATAAAATTTTTTTTAATAACAAACGTACATAATAATTTCGAAACGAGTTGAATAAATGATTATATCCCACATGTAGAAATGAAATAAATCATTTCTACTTATATTAATTTCCTCGATTCACCGATATGAATTGGACTCATTATGTTTAACCAACTTAAAGATATTTTTTTATAACTAAACACCATTAGATTCCTAACAAGCGTGAGGAACAATATTATAAACACAAGGATTTTGAACAAAATTGTTGGTAAAGATGGAATCATTTTTAAGCAAGAAGAAGAATATTTTACCGAAATAAACGAATTTCCAAAAAATATATGAATTTTTAATCAGATAGTTGAATTTTTCAACTGAAAGAGATAATTTTTCAATCAGAAATGAAATAGTTCAATTATTAATTTCAACAAAAACATAATGAATTTCTACAAAAATGATCAATTTCCAAACAAGAAAAAAAATTTTCTACAATAAGGACGAATTTTCAACTAAAAAAAAAAAACACTTTCTGACTGAAAATTGTAGTTTATACTTAAGTTTTTAGTTGAAAATAATTATTTTCACAAGAGAAAAAGAAACGTTTTTTAATCAAAGAAATGAAATTTTAACTAAAAACGATACATTTTCAAGCAAACAGGAAAGCAATTTCCATTAACATTGTAAATTTTCCAAATTTAGAACAGAATTTTACTCTAAAATAAAAAGTTTACCACAAAGGCGAATGTTCAACAAAATACATGAATTATCAAACACATAGTTAAATTTTAAACTAAAAAGGATAATTTTTCAACCACAAATGAAATCGTTACATTCTCAATAAAAATATGATTAGTAACCGAAAAAACCGAATCTTCAACAAAATTTTCAACAATAAAAAAATGAATTTTTAACAAAACAGTTGCTTTTACATTCAAAAAAATAAATTTCTAACAAAAATAGATAAATTTTCGAACGAAAAGAATAATTTCCTACCAATCAAGATAAATTTGCAACTATATAGTTGAATTTTGAACATTTTTACCAAAAAATGGAACAGTTAAATTTGCCGATCAAAAGATGAATTTTCAACCAAACAAGATTTTTAAACAAAAAAAGAAAAAATATCAATAAATTTTTGGACAATTTATATTTTTTAGTTGGAAATTCATTTCCTAGGTTAAAAATTCGTTTTTGGTTTTCGTAAAAATTCATTACGTTTTTGTTAAAAATTCAAGTATTTTCTTGAAATAGGTTTTTTTTGTTTAAAATTATTTTTTGAGCTTGAAATTAAAATATACCAGTTCTGTTTAAAAAATTATCTTCCTTAGTTGCAAATTCAACAATATGGTTGAATTATTATTTTGAAATTTTGTCTTCTACAAAACGACTCATTTGAAAATATCTTTGATTGCTCAAAAATGCATTGTTTTTAAGTTGAAATAGAATTTTTTTTTAGTGAAAACTTCGTCTTTTTAGTAGAAAATTATTTGTTTGAAAATTCTTCGCTTCATTTGGAAATTAATTTGTTTGGCTAAAATCTAAATATTTGGTTAAAACTTCTTTTTTTATTAGCTTTTCTTACTGAAACTATAATGTTCAAAATTTATATTTTTGATATAATATTGTTGTATTTTTTGTGCATTTACTTCTCTGTTTAAAAATTGAAATATTTTGTAGTAAATTCGATTATTTTTTTGTTTAGTTTTAGTATTCATTTTGGAAGTTGAAAATGTATCAAATTTGTTGAAATTTGGTTGTTGTTGAAAATTTATCTTTTTAGTAGAAAATTATTCTTCTTCCGTGAAAATCCATCTATTTTGGTCGGGAATTAATTTTTGGTTGATCTGTTAACTTTTTTGTTGATAATTCTATTGTTTTTTGGTTAAAAAAAACAATTTTTTAACCGAAAATTTAACTGTATCAGTTTTGTTGAAAATTTATCTTTCTTATTTAAACATTTATTTACTTCTTCGTTATTGTTAAAAAAATTTGTTGAACATTTATTTGATTTTGTTTTTTCGTTTAAGAAGTGTTTTGTAGTATTAATTTAGGCTTCTCGTTTGAAAATGTATCTATTTTGGCAGATATTAAGAATTCCATTTTCCGTTAAAAATATATATTTTTAGTAAAAAATTCAATTACACGGTTGAAAGTTTATATATTTTGTCAGAAGTTAAACCATTTTGCTAAAAATAATGCTCAAATTTTAAATATGTTGTTGGCTGGTTCATGTATTTTGTTAAGTATTCGTCAGTTTTGGAAGAATATTAGTCTTTTTGTTCGTAAATTTATTTCTTTGGCTTGAAATTTCACTATTCTGTTTTGGATTCGATTATTTTTTTAAATTCAAAATTAATTCCTTGAACTGAAAATTTAACTGTTTCACTTTTGGTCATAAATATCATAAACATTTTTTTTATATTTGTATATTTTTTATTTTTATCTTGAAAAAAATTAAATTTTTGGAAAAACAACACAAGAGAGGAAAAAATTCAAAAGTGAAAAAGATGCTGCAAAAATAGTGTTAATTCTAATATTTTCGATAGAGAAGAATAGGTACATATTTACTTCTTATAATGTTTTGACAAATTGATCCAAATGTACGGAAGTTTTGATTTTTTAAAATTTTAAAAGTTGTTCTTATTCTACATAATAATAATGGAAAATTGTTATTTAAATAAACAAATCATCCTTCCATATAAATTTTTACAATTTTATAGTTAAGCAAGCGCTTAATTAAATATTACGCTAATGAGCCTGTCATTTGATGCGACAATAAAAATTCAAACTGGCGTGTTGGCTAATTTCTTTTTATAATTCTTATTTGTATAGGTGTAATATTTTTATACGTTAATTAAAGAATATATTTTTGTTCAATGATGCCCTGTTTTCAAGAATTTGTTTTAAAATATGTGTACACCAATGACAAAAAAAAATTGTCAGATGTTCCAGGATTTTCTAGTGGAAAAAATGCATTTAAAAAATGTGATAAATATGGAAAGTCATTAATGAGCCTCTTCTGGCAAAAGACAAAAAGATAGTCTATTTTTCAAAAAATTATATTTATAATTTCGTAAATTGATGTAAAAATCGTTTTTCAAAATCAGCTGCCAAACTTTAATATTTCTAAACATACAAACATGTATTTTTTGTAAACAAACTATCATTCTATTTTAAACATGCATAGCTTTACCATTGTTAGAAATCCAGTTCATTGGATTAAATTTCAACACATTCTAATTTACACAAGCTAATATACTAATAATTTCTTATGCAATTATTATTCAATGCAAACCTTGCTGGAATTTTTTTTCTAAATGAACGCATTTCCGGAACTTTTTAATTTGAAAAATTTCCTATTAATTTTTTTAAATCTTTAAATGCGACTCAGAAAAAATATAATACCAAAGTTTAATCCCTTCTAATTGTATAAAAATGTTGAAAATAAAACGTAAATCTTTTGTAATTAAAAGAAAAATAAAAGTAAAACATTACTTGTTTTCATCTCAAGAAAAATGTCTAAAACGAAAAAAAAAACCTTCTCACAGCTGAGGGGCCATTTATAAACTATGTTATCAATTATTTATTCACGAAAGTTAAGGCAATATATTTTTTATGTAGATTCAAGCCTCTTCGAATAATTTTATTATCTTTTTTTGAAAGTTAGAAAAATGTAACTTATTTTTTAATTTTATTTTTTTAACTTTGTTCAAACAATGAGAAGGCAATGTTTACAAATTATTCGTTCAACAGTATTGGTGATGCTACGCGTTTGCGTCATTTGATTAAACATTTATCTTTTTCACTTTTTTGATTCATATAACCTTTTTAAATTATAATTTAAAGTTCTTAATAAATTTATTTATTTGTATCAAACAATAACTTGCTCTCCACTATTGAATTAGGAAATTTCTCAACTAATCAAATCATTAATCTTCTACTAATCTTTCGTGGATCACTTTTCGCTAATTTAATCTGTAAAATTTAACTCGAGATTATGTTAATTTAACCAATTTTGATTTAGAGAAGCCTCAAAGTATCTTTTGTTTAAGGGAAAAAGCTATGCTGTTAAAAGAACCTTCTTCAGGCACTCATTTTCATACTCTTGCAAGCCGATACTTAAAATTGTACATTTTTGGTCGCTTGTAAAATTTTCAATAAATCTATTAATATCCTGAAAATTCGTATAGCAGGAAGAAGTTTATAAATTTTTATCAATTGCAGAGAGAGATGATAAAATTTTACTTTCTTCATATTCGACATAATATTCAAAAGTTTGAGAAATTTAGATGTTTTTTCTAGTTTGAGTTTATTTAGGATAACACATAATTTTTTTGGAGCTCATAAATTTAAAGTTAATTTAGAAAGTCTTACCAATTATCTGAACTGTTATGAAAATTTTTGTGCTTTCAAAATACGTATGATAGAAATTGAAAGAACTTGAGCAATTCAAAGATTCAGTGTCTTGTTCTATTTTCATTTATTTTACCTTTTTTATTTTTATTTTTATGACAAAATTAATAATTCGAAAATTGTAGGTAGCACTTGAAGACCCTGAATATGCATAATTAATTTATGGCCCATCTTGATCCATTATAATTTTAAAATTGTAAAAAATTCTTATTTTTCTCAACTTTTTTCACACAATTAGAAAGAACATTTTTAAGATGGAAACAGACTAGGTCACTATAAACATAATATTGCCTTCTTATTGTTTTAATAGAGGTAAAAATGTTTTATACGGTAAAATCGTTCTTCAGAATACGTCAAAATTCTTCGAAAATTTTATTAGATTTTTATGGATTTCAAGGATTTTAAAAAATCTAGCAAAGATGCAATTGCTACATTCTTTGTAAAAAAATTTCATTTTTAACAAATGTGTGTATTAAAAAATGGACAACAAATTTAGTTAAATTTTTAGCTCAGTTGAAAGAAGACTAATTTTCAATCAAAAAGATTTATTTTGAGCCAAGAACTTATAATTTTAAAGAAAACGCATGAATTATCAACTAAATCTTGAACTTTTGAATTGAAATTTAAAAATTTATAAATTAAAAAATATATATGTATAACTAACACTTTAGATTTGATTTTAAACATAATAATTAAATTTGTACCAAAGAATTGAATTTTCTAGCCGAAAAAAGGCAATTTCAAAGGCAACCTATCAAAAACAATTCTGTTAATTAACATTTTATTGCAGTTTGTGTCATTTTTTCGAAAACTTAATTTGTCTATTTGTAACTTCACGTTTTACGAATAAAACGAAAAATATGCATCCTATCAAATTGTGATTAATTTTTGAATGGACAATTTTTCTTTATTAATATTTTTTGTACCTTGTGTTCTTCTTCCGAAAAATTAATTTTTCAATTTATAATGTTATTTTTCACTTTATTTTTAAATTTATTATTTTTTCTTAAAAGAAGAACTAGTATTAAAAGAAATTTCATCTTTCTTGAAAAAAATGCTAGGTTCAGGATTCAATAATTTGGTTCAAAAGTCATCCTTTCTGGTTGAAAATTGTGCTGTTTTATTGAATATTTGACTCTTTCGTCAAAAATTGAATTTTTTTTTAAAATTTCAATTTTGATATTGAAAAAGGAACGGAAATCTTTTCTGGATAAAAGTTCAACTTTGAAACAAAGTTTTTCGTTTTCTATTAAAAATTTATCTGTTTTGATACAAAGTTCATCTTTCTTGGATAAAAATTCAATTATTTGTTAGGAAATTAAACTATTTTTGTACTAGTTTATCCTTTTTCGATGAAGCATTTCGCCTATTTGAATAAAAAATACAATTTTTTCGTAGAAACGTATTTTTCTTTAAAAAATTCATGTATTTATCTTGATGTGTCTACTGGATTCTTGTTTGGATGAAAATTTAACTCTTTTGCTCAGTAAAAATGCTTCTGTTTTAAGAGAAATTAATTATTTTTTAGATAAAAATGCAACTATTTGGTAGACAATTCAACAATTTTGTAAAAAAATTATCATTTTGGGTAAATGTCAATCTTTTTTGATTCAAAATTCAATTATTTTCTTAAAAATTTATCTGTTTTGATACAAAGTCCATATTTCTTGGATAAAGATGCAATTATTTGTTAGGTAATTAAACTATTTTTTTTACTAATCCATCATTTTTCGATGAAGAATTTCGTCTATTTGAATTAAAAATCCGATTTTTTCGTAGAAACGTATTTTTCGTTAAAAAATTCATGTATTGATTTTGATGTGTCTACTGGATTCTTGTTTGAATGAAAATTAAACTCTTTTGCTCAGCAAAAATGCATCTGTTTTAAGAGAAATTAATTATTTTTTAGATAAAAATGCAACTATTTGGTAGACAATTCATCAATTTTGTAAAAAAATTATCATTTTGGGTAAATGTCAATCTTTTTTGATTCAAAATTCAATTATTTTCGTAACAATTTATTTCTTTTTTAAAAATGCGTATTTACATCGTAAAGCGTCAACTGAATTCTTTTTTAATAGGAAATTCACCTGTTTTTGAGAATTTATCTTTTTATTTAAAAAATTCACCTATTTTATTGGAAGTTTCATTTTTTTATGACACTGAAAATTTTTTGAAAAAGTTATTAATAATATTTGCTTGAGTATACAAGTATTTTATTTTTTTAATTGAAAGTTTAACGACTTTTTTAAAAATTATTCTTTTTTAATTAAAAATTCAACTACTTTGTTACAATTTAAACTACATTGTTATACTTTTTTTTTTTGATTGAATTTGTCGACTTTATTTGGTTAAAAATTTAAGTGTGTAGTGGAAAAGCCTTTTTAGAGTTTAAAATTAATTTTTTGTATAAAAATTCAACTTTTTTATTTTTTTAAGTATTATCTTTTTTAGTTGAAATTTCTCCTTTTTGGTACAAGATAATTTTCTTGGTTTGAAATTTCATTTTTGTGGGGTAAAATACCACCATTTTCGTTTGAAATTAATTTTTTGCTCAAAATTCTATTTTTTAGAGAAAGTTTGTCTTTTTGATTGAAGTTCTCATAATTTAGATAAACTTTTATTCCTTTCTTGAGTAAAAAATATAAAGCGAAAATTCGTCATTTTTGCTTTTAAATTCACTCTCTTATGCATAAATTTTACCTTCTAAAATTGAAATATAAACTATAAAATTTTTTTTGTTGGGAATTTGTATTTTTAGATTGAAAATCCGACTATTTTCTTAAAAATTTAATTATAATGTTGAAAATTCAAGTATTTTATTAAAAAGCAATTTTTGTAGTAAAAAGGAGATTTTTTATTTAAAATAAATTAATGAATTAGAAAATTTTCCATTTGTTCAAAATACCGTTTTCTTCTGTGTTCAAGGAACTTTTTTAGGTTGACTGTTATGAATAGTCTAAAATGCACTAGTTATGATATTACCTTAGGACACCGAAGTTTAATTGATTGACTTAGTAAATAAAAGAGTTGTTTTTATCAATAATTTCCATTAAAAAAATTTATTTTTCGGGAATTGAACATGAAAGTAGAACGTAAAGTAAAACGTCAAATCATAGAATATCACGTTTAGAAAAAAACTATTCCTTATCACTTGAATTCAACGCAATATGTACATTTTGAACCAATGTAAAAGCGGGAAATGAATAACAATGAAAATTTCAAAAATAGGTGAGGTTTTGTGTATAACACTTTTTTAAGTAGTAAAAATTCCTAATTTCTTAAATCTTCAAAAGAGGTGTTTGATTTTGTAGATCGAAAATAAATAATTTTTAGAGATAAAAACGCCTTTTATACTTAAAATTTTACATATTTGGTCGCTTATAAAATTTCAAATGAATCTGTTAATATCCTGAGATTTCCTGAAGCAGAAGCAATTTTCAAAATTTTCATTAATTCCAGAGTGAAAATTTCCAAAGAAAATTAAACTTTTCTTTTTTTCATGATCTATATAATATTCAAAAGTTTTAGAAATTTAAAAATTGTACTCTAGTTTGATTTTATTTAGGAGAATAAACCATTTCTTCGGAGCTCATAAATTTGAAATAAATTCAAAAAGTCTTTCTAATTGTTATTGGTAACAATTTTTTTAACTGTTTGAAAAATTTTCTTGTTTTAAAAATACATATGAAACAAAATTGCGAAAACTTGAGCAATTTAAAGATTCAGTCTATTGCTCTATTTTCATTTATCTTAATTTTTTATTTTTATTTTCTGATAACAAAAATCCCAAAATTATAATTTTAAAATGATAAAAAATGCCTATTTTTCTCAGCTTTATTCAAACAATTAGGAGGTAAAATTTTAGAATAGAAAAAGACTAGATTAAGATAACAATAGAAAAATACTAGGTCACCATAACAATGTCTGAATATGGCTTGCTTATTGTTACCATAGAGGTAAAAATGTTAGATCTGGAAAAATGGATTTCAAGCCCTTGAAATTAAAAACTAAAAATAATATAATTTTAAATTTAAGTAATTATATAGTTCAAGGATTCAAGAATTTCATAGATATTGAATAGTTGGAATTTTGTGATAGCTAATTGACTTTGGAATTTGAATCAAGTTGATTAGCTTAAATATTTAAATATACCTATACTTTATGAGAGAAATAATCTTTTTCCATCATGAGAAAAAGCTTCTGCAATCTTTTGCACTTTGAGATTTTTTTCGCTGGCTTCAGTTTGATAATCGAATTGATGATATTTCAAACATATAGAGAAAGAATCATTTTCTCAAGTTTCTCAAAAGATGGATTTATAGCGTGTTATTTGCTTACTCCTTATTCATCCCGACTTAAAACACGGAATTTTATCGAATTATTATCGTTTTTATTTTAAAACATGGAGAATTTTTTAAAAGAAATATCTTCCGGATTTACAAGCAAAAAATTAAAAAAATTTCTGTTCAAGTCAGAATTTGTCAAAATTTGAAAGTTTCCTCTTTAAAATTTTAAAGCAAGAAAATACTTTAAGAAGTTTTTGGAGCAGAAGTAGTATTGCCAGAAAAAATATATCTGAATTACAGACTTAAAAAAATGTCTGGTTAAATTAAACAGAATTGTGTTTAAATATGCCCTCACTTTTTTTTTGGGTAAAGGTAATCAGAATTGTGATTGTTTTAATCAGAATTTCTGGTTACTCTAAACAGAGAAAATAATAAGGGCATATTTAACCAGCAGTTTTGGTAATTTAACCAGACATCTTATCCAGTAAATATAAATTTTTTTGAATTTTTTGTTGTAAAGGAATTTTTTTTTGTTAAAAATTAATTTTTTATTTGAAGATTCATCATTTCAGTCTAAAATTTTTTATTTTGTATAAAAAGGAATTTATTATCTAAAAATTTAACTTATTCAAATTAAATATTTCATAATTTTAGTTCAAAATTTACCTATTTAGTTAAACTTCAATTTTTCTTTATTTAAATTTAATTTATTTAATTCAGATGCCTTTTTCAGATTACATTAAGAAGATTCATAGTCCAAACTTCACAATTATTTGGCAACTACCCGTAAATTATTTTAAAAAAGTATAAAGATGAGAGCAATCAAGATTTTTGTTTCTCACGTGTAGAAACAGTATAGAAAAATTTAAATAAGAATAACGTTGTTAATAAGGTTCTACCTCATTTGAGCTAAGGAAGGACATATGACGAATTTTCAACAAAGCATTATAATTTGCAAGAAAAAATTATTGTGAAGAAGAAAAGTTGAGATGTTATTTTAACAGAGTTTTATTTATGTGTATTTAATATTTAAAGACTAGTTTGTAGTATTACAATAATTCTTACCATAAATTTATTCTGTCAAAAAGATTTTTCTTCAGGGTATGTTCTAAAAGAATAATTTTCTTTTACGATTCATAATTTTAAGCTGAAAATTCAAGTATTTTTCTAAAAAAGAGCGCTTTGTTGTTGTTAAAATGTAACTTATGGGGCAGACCAGGCTTTTTTTGAAAAATTTCGTTATAACCAGTTTTAGACAGTTTCACATTATCAAACCTTGATAATTTCGTCAAAGTGTGCGCGCTACTAACATATAAGGCGCTTGAAACAACGGTTGGTCTCATTCAAAAAAATATTTAGTTTCTTTTTAAATGTCGTTATTTCCCGAGGTTTTTTCCAGAAAGAGTTTTTATCGGTGAAAAATTGTCTAGAGTTTTAAGGTTCAAGATGATGAGAGAAGTGAAATTCGCTTTTTTACTAAGTAAGTAATCATCCATACGAAAGATACCTACTTCCTGTGAAGATATTTTTGAGGATATTTTATTCAGCAGTTATTTTATATAAATGGTTGATTGTAAAAAGGGGCCTCACTGTAACATATGCTGAATCTTAATCACTGAAAAATTAATAAATATAAATAAAATTAATAAACAATATGATATTTATTCCTTTGACTGATTTTAATAATTTTTATTGTGCGGATGATTTCAAATTCCACGTCATTTCCTAGTTTATTCTGGTCAAGTTTTTCAATTTTACCGGTCAATTAAAAGTGAAAATTCATTAATTTTCCACAAAAATCAAACATTGTTTTGAATTTAGGGCGTTTATTCTAAACATCATTTAACACAGCAGAGCGAAAAATTTCAAAATAACTGAATTTTGAAGAAAATACTTAAATTTTCCGTTAAAAATATCAATTTTCAACAAAAATAGAAACTTAAAACGTTCGCTTAGAAAAATTTGTTAGATTATTTGAATTTTTAATCAAAAAGATAAATTTTCAACTAAAATGGCGAATATTTAACTAAAATCCTTGAATTTTTGAAAAAGATGAATTTTTAAACAACAAGAAAAATAGACCAAAAAACACAATTTAAGAAAAACATGAATTTTTTAACGAAATTATTAAAATTGCAATTATAGGTCACAAATTTTTAATCAAAAAATTGAATTTTGAACTAAAAAAAATCAACTTTTAACCGAAAATGGAATAGCTACAGTTTTAGTTAAGAAAATTCATGTCTAACCGTACTCATGAATTTTTAATCAAAATAACAAAAGTATTCAACTGAAGTAGTTGAATTTTAAACACAAAAAATGAGTTTTCAAACAAAAAAATCGATCTTCTACTGAAATAGTTCAATTTATAAATTAACAAAGACTAATTTGTACTGAACAAAGATTTTAGTAATTAGTAATTCAGTTTTAGTAATTTAGTGATTTTATCTACAGAAAAACACTTTAAGGGGGTGAAACAGCCCCTCCAAGATAGAGGTCTCAAGTGTAGTTTGTATAGTATTTTGTACAAAAACCAAATTGATTTCGAACAAATCTACTCAAAAAGTTTCCTCATGATAAAAGGTGAATAACGTAACTTTCTAAAAAAAGAATTAAGGGGGTAAACTACCATTACATATATTTAAAGTTGTGCTAAAAATGTTTAAATTCACAGAATAAAAATTGAAAAAAACAATTTTTTCACTTCTGACAAAAATAAAATTGAAGTTTTCCTTCAAAAAAATGTTTAAAAAAAATGATGAGTGTGGCTACCCCTAAAACTTATTATTTTATGTCAATGATAATACATATTTTCCACACACAGAAAAAAATTGGGAAATTAGATTTCTAACGAAGGATGTAAAATAGAGTCCATCAAATATGAATATAGAATTTTACGCGGAAGGATTTTAGTGTTCCTTCCTTTAGATATTTTTAAACATGCTGAAAATTGCTGAATTCATAAGAGAAAAATTGAAAAAAATATATTTTGAACTTGAGCGAAAAATGAAGTTCGGTTTCGGCAAAAACTTTCCATACACAAAATAATTGGGATAAGAATTTTATAACGAAGGAAGTAAAATAAAGTCCATCCAATATAAATAAAAAAATCACACGGAGGTACACTAACCCTACATATTTTTAAATGTGTTTAATATTGCTAAATTCATTACAGGAACATTTAAAAAAAAGGTAATCGCACTAGTAATCGTCACCTTAAGCCAAATTGAAAATTAAAAATGATGGTAATTGTATTTAAAACTCAATTCTTATTTTTACAAAGGGGTTGGAGCCCATTTTTATTCACGATTAAAATTCAAGTTAAACAAATTCGTTAGTTATCGTCAAGCATCAAACCAAGTATTAACAGGAGAAAAATACTAATTTCTCTATAAACTATGTATGCTTTTTGATTATCTTTATGATTTTTTGAAGTAAAAATAGTTTAGGGGTAGCTACCCTCTTTAATGCTCTTTTTTTCTTTGGATGTTTTTACTCGATTAAAGAATTATTTTGAAATTCCATAGATAATTAGGGGATGTTTTACGTCCGATTAATTTTTGTAGTCATGTAGAATGGACTCTATTTCACTTCCTTCGTTATAAAACTAATTTCCCCCTTTTTTTGTCGATGAAAAGTATACAGTAAGGACGTTTACTTTGTAGCCACATGGAATATGATGATCATAACTTTAGCATAGAATGCAACCCGTTGTACATCTATCCAATTCAAAAAAGTATCACATAGGCGATTTTAATTCGGTTTTAAAATCTCCCGCGCTCGAGATCTTGCGCTGATTGGTCAAAGGATCCGAGACTCAGAATACCTTCACAAAGATGTGTAACCTACGTATGAAAGAAGGTTATGTTTCCTAGGGTTCAACGCGCAGTTCAAATACACAATTAGTTATTATTATGATTACAACATTAAGACGTACACTTATCTTGAACAAAAAATACTTTACGAAAACTTTGGAAATTTCAATTTCTGCGACATATTTGATGAAACTCACATGGGTAACATTTTTCTGACTTTATAAATTGAAATTATAAGAAAAATTCATCGCTAGCTGATGTGTGTATAAAATTGAAAATGAATAGGGACCTGCATATAGTTTTTAAATGTTTCAAAGAATGTTTTCTGATATGATTCTCTTAGCAATGCGGTATTCGATGCATTCATTACAATATATGTGTGATTTTAGAAAAAATTTTATTTGTATTTTTCTATTTCAACGCAAATGCTTACTTCTATCTCACTCAATCTTATTTTATATTTATTAACTGTTGCATGCATTTGTCGATAGTTATTGCTTATCGAAAGCAGAAATGCAGATAATTTTTACTTTTAATTATCCACGAAGTTACTAACACTTGCCAGCTGATTGGCCGTTTTTTTTGCTCTGATTATATAGGGACTTAGACAATATGGCAACCGAGATAACACATAAGCATATCTATGTACATAGCACCACTATATTGTCTGAAACCAGCCGTCAGCATTCTCCCAAGACCGTCTCTAAAGTCAAAAAAATCGGGTGGCAGAAGTGTGGGACTGGTAAATGGTGTCATGTGCGTTGTATGCTCCCTTACTGTGGCATATGAGTTCCAAGAGTCACCGTTTGGTAGCGCTACTGTCTACTAAGTCAACGTGTGTTTGATCAAAAAGTCGTAGTTGCTGCTCATTTATGTGAAAAAGATTTGAATTTTGAATATAGGAGTACGGAATACGCTGTTTGTTCCAGATATTCTGCATCTGCTGAATTTTTCATGACTAGTGCAATATTAATTCTCGACTGATTATGCACGCTTTTAACGTAGTTTTTTCAGTAGAATCTATTGGTGCTACGATTTTTAGCAACAATATAATCTATAAAGAATTGGAGGCCAAAAACGGCCGAAAAAGTGGAAAAAACGAGTTTTTTCGAGTTTATCGCGATGACCCCAGAAAAAAATCGACATTTTTCATTAATCCATTGTAGTTGTCTTAAAAAACCGTACACTTAAAAAAAATTTTTGTGGCCTTTTTTCGAAACAAAGTTATCGCACTTTGCAATTTTTTTCTGTTAAATAATTTTATTGGGTTAGAAAAATTAAATGTCCTAAATAAAAAAATTTACGTGTATTCCTCTTTAGAAGTAGTATATGCTTGAGTTTTTTCGTTGTTATATCATTATCAGTTCTTAAGAAAAAAAATGTATTTCAAAAATGATGGTCTTTAGCTCATATATATACATAGGTGAGGGAGAGGTGGCTACTCATGTGGCCAAACTTCTTAAATAGTCTGAAAAAGATAGCCCAAGTTCATTTTTGGGATTTCCGGAGAGGGGAATTTTACTATTGTTAATGGGGGGTACCCTTTGTAGAAAAGAAAAAAATTCGAAATAAGAAATTATTAATAATTGAATTAAACTTACGATATATTACGTATTGAAAGTATCAAATTTTTGATAAACATAAATCAATTCGAGCACTGGTATCGGCAGTAATTTTTTTTAAAAAGAACACTTACAGCAGATGATATTAACGAAAACTCTTGTCGTTAAAAGCATTTGATTCCCATATTTAATTTAATAAGTAAAATAGCAGATTTTATTACCAACTAATCACTCCCAAAATGCAGATATTCACTTTAATTAATTAATTAGGTCCGAAACACAACGATTTTGACACTTGTCTGAAGACACATATCACTCATGTACCGTCACATTAGTGAGAACCAACTCCAATAAAAAAAGAACACGTAATGCACGTCCCAACAGTCTTTGTGAAAACTTTTTAATTTTGTGTTAAACTTTTTTTAAAGTCATAACTAATTATTTATTTGAAATGCGCGTTGAACCCTCAGAAACATAACCTTTTTTCATAATTAGGTTATCCGGTAGCGGCCAGTATCTTTAAGCGCGCACTGCGTAAAGTAGGTGCGCCAGACTAAGTGCTGCGTCGCGCACGTGGCGCATGTAAGTGAAGTGGCCAGTCATATTGGCGAGATATTATGTAACACTATGAGGCGAGGGGGCGGGGCACCGAAAATGACTAACTACTGAAGGACACTCTAATTTAAATGTGCCTTCACATGATGTTGCGTAGCGTAGTTGGCGTTCTAGGCGCGTAATCTATGACCTAAGTTCTAACCCTATACTCGGCGTCGTCGATACTCACTCTGTATTCGACCATACTATTGTCCACCTCGATCAGTTTGTCTTCCCTCTCGACGCCATCAAATCAATGACTTGGAGATAGCAGTAACAATCTTGACTGGGCTTAATCTCGAAGCTTGGAAAAGAGATCCTTCTGGACGATAAAGTTGTACTTTTTCGGTTACTTGACCATTCTGAATCTCTTGGGCGAGAAAGCCTATACAGTTGGAGTAAGGTCGGTATAAGAAAGCCCGACACTTAAGGTGTGTCTTTCCATTTCGCCTTCTTTGATTATCCAGTGATTAGCTACAGATTCAGTGTGGTGGGAATAGGGAGTGTAACGGTAGTGTAATTAAATACGTCAACGACAGAGGCAATTGATAATTTAAGCAGGGTAATGTTTGTGATAAATTATTCACCCATCGAAGATGGTGGTGACCTCTCATTACCTTCAGTGTGATTAATGGACGACTATGTTGAAAAGGCGTGGGAATTAGGGATAAAACAAAGTAATTTAATTGATTAGTAAATACTTTAGTGTAGACGGTAAAATAAGTCTGAGGCAGTGCAGACCTTTGAGGTCAGTAATGGACCGCCATGCTGGAGGGACGAAAAGTGTTTGTTGATTTTATAAACTATTTGGCGCCCCTTAGGCAAAATGTTAGTCGATCAGCACAAATCAATTCAGGATTAGTCTAGCAATAGCCAATAGTCTGGCAGAATAAAAATTAAATAATTATTGTCTAGGGTTTAGTCACTAAATTAGGAGAATACAATAAAATTGTGAATTGGCTGAAACTCTAGTCAATAAAATAATAAATAAAAGCAGAAAGGTTATAATAAAGTTCATCATATAAAACCTGGTTATAATACATACAGTTTGACAGGTTGTTTATTATTTTGGAAGTTATTTTTTAGAATAAGTTACACTCACTGTTATTGTCTTTAACAGTTGTGTATACCGGCAATGGAACAATGTTGTTGGTTTAGGCATCGGGACAATATTGTCGGCGTCGGCGGCATTGCTCGTTCCCGGCCTTTTTTTTTGCCTGGTGTGAAGTTTCGAAAAGCGTGTAGTGATGTATTTTTCATTCACTTATTACGAATATGGCTGGTGTACTGATATGTATATGTATATGTATAGTTGTACTGATACTAGTGTATTTCAAAGCGAAAGGTTTATTTTAAATACGTAAAGATTAGCCTACCGGCGCCGGCAACTGAAAACTTTTGTCGATGCCGGCAATGAATATAGCCTTGAAAATTTTTTAAAAAACCGTGTTTTGTGAGGAAAAAAACAATAAATGCTAACAGAAAAATTTTTTGATAAAAGCTAAGATAGGGTTCTTAACCAGACTCTCAACCCTGCCGCCGGTGGGCCCATTGTTTGGGCCGAGTCGAGCGCTGGCGGTACAGTCTTCCTCAAGAAGATGGTAGGCTTGGACTGCGAACCCTACGTAGTACCCACCATCACGAAAGGAAAGACAGTGCAGGACTACATATTAGGGGCC